>JACEIK010004527.1:58267-76325 GCA_018107945.1 Datura stramonium
CCCCCCAAAGTCATACTCCAAGCAGAGGTATTCCGTAACCCTAATTCAATATAAATGGTTCAACTTTACATTAGGAATGAGATTTAAAGTTCAAATTCAAGAAAAATACCTATGTGCTTATGTGCTTGTTATAATGTTGAGTGAAAAAGCACAACTAGAATGGGTTACAAACCTTAGGCTTTGTGTCGTTTGTGTGTGCTTGTGAGAGAAGAGTGCAGATAAGCAATTATTTGATGAAACTATTAGCAATAATGGTGGAACTTAAATTGTAGGAGAAATGAAAGAAGGATAAGAAGGGAAAGACGGGTTCTTGTTGTTCGTCGGGCACATTGCCCTTTTTTCGCATACTCGATTTCCTTTTAAAACCAAATGGGTTGGGTCGGTCAAGCCCATACGTGGATAATTAAAGGCCAACTAGGAAAAACAAGATACAACCCAAAAACTCCAATCTCCACATGGGCCTATTGTCTTCCTTTTTAATGATCAGGGATTGTCCAATAAATGGAC
This sequence comes from Datura stramonium, assembly GCA_018107945.1. Lineage (NCBI taxonomy): Eukaryota > Viridiplantae > Streptophyta > Magnoliopsida > Solanales > Solanaceae > Datura > Datura stramonium. Next base: position 58,775 of record JACEIK010004527.1, read on the forward strand.
CGTCTGGGTAGAGTACGATCCATAAATTGGACAATTTGTTGCCCATTTCTTACCAGTGATCCAAATGTAAAAGACAAGTGGACATGCGGTCCATCCTTTGAAAGGATGGTCCATCTTTTCCACCATCATTTGCACACTAGATTTCTTCCTTTCTATTTTAGATCACTTTCCTCCATTTTTTTAATGTACCTGCATGCACAAACACATATTAGTTCATAAAAATCATAGGTTGCCTCAAAAGTAGCGGTTGATTTATCATTACAGCATGAAGATGATACTACACATGGTGCAGCATCCTTTGGATTACCTCCCAAAAAGTGCCTGATTTAACATCATAGCACTACGCAAGGTACTTGATCACGGACTTGGTGAGCTGTCCTTTGGATGAGACTTCCTCTCCCACTTTTTTCTTTTGGTGCCATGGAGATACTGCTTCACCCATGTTGATTTAGACTTATTTCTCTTGGGTGAAGCAGCAATAGCATGCTCAGCTACCTTACCTACTCCTTGCTCAACATTGACCACAAAGATGTCCCCTACTCCTACGGACAACATGTGACCTCTCTCGGCTTTGAAAGTAATATTCTCATCCTTTACTTGGAACATTATTTCATGCTTTTATAAATCCATCAAGGTTCTCCCAGTATATAGGAATGGTCCCCCAAGAATGATTGGAATATGTATATCCACATCAAAGTTAAGAACCACCAAGTCTACTAGAAGCATGAATTTACTGATTTTGACAAGCAATCCTCCACCACTCCCACCGGAATCTTATGGTATTGTTGGTCATTTGAAGACAAATAGAGGTGGGATTCATCATGGAAAAACCATACCAACTTTTAAATGGAAAGATGCATCAGAATAATACTTTCCCCATAATTACAAAGGGCATGCAAGCAATCATATCTATTGATCTGGCAAGGCATTGTAAATTCTCCTAGGTCTCCTTTGTTTTCAGCACATGTGCCTTCTATGATGGCACTCACTCTATGGGTCACAAAAAGGACCAAAAAATGACTTATGGTTTGAAGAAGAATAGTTTTCAAAAGTCTTCCTGGGGCTATGGCTGGCGTGGCGCACCCAAACTTATATTTTGGAGAAAAATGCACCAAAGTTGGTGCTATGGATGGCGTGGGGTGCCAGGCTCCTTAGCTTTGGAGATAAGAATTTGACTAACACCATGGCGAGATGGATGGCATGGTGCCCTAGAAGCATTCTAGACTTAGGAAATTTTCCTAACATTCTGGGGCTATGGATGAAGTGGGGCGCCAGAAGGGTCTTCAAGCTCAGAAAATGGACTAACACTCTAGTGTTGTGGATGGAGTGGGGAACCAGAGGTGTTTAGAAGTATATAAATTTAGCTAAATACATGGTGCTATGGCAGGAGTAGGGCACCCAGAGCCATTCTTCAAAGGAAATTTCACTAACTTATTAGGGCTATGCATGGGGTGGCACACTAGACCCTCCTTGACGGAATTTTGCTAATTTTTAAGCCAAATACTTGAGGGAAAAAACCTCATTTGAAGGCTCACCTATATATATAACATCTAGGGAATTTTTAAAGTGGAATTGACTCATCGTATCATTCATCATTTTGAAGGTTGTAAACACAGCTTTGGAGGAGAGACAAGTTCTACTTAGGTTTCCTTTTTTCTTTATTATTTTACTGAGAATGATGATGTTATCTATGTTTTTCCGCTTATCTATAAGTGGCTAAACGTCCCTTCTAGGGTTTTATCCATAATTGATGGTTGGAGTTTGATAGACTGATTAATGCTAGTTTTGATTATTCATTAAAGGTTATTTATATTTACTTATTTTAATTGCTTATTCTCTAGACTAATCACCTTATGAGTAAATCTGTTGGCTTTTGGTTGGACTTGGGAAAGGGAACTGAAAGGGTTAAAAGGAAATGTAAAATAGGAATTCGAAGATCCTTTGGCCCATTGGTTGAAGGTTAGAAGTTGTTGTTGAGGATAGGGATATATCCTTCAACCCTGTTTAGTTGAAATACAAGTAGCCACAACCATCATTTCATATTTCTCCTACGACAATAGGGATATACGCGTTAGGGTTCATGAGATAGCTCTTGGATGCTCGGAGACTGTGAAGAAATGGGGTAGTAACTTGCAACTAGCAACCTTATGAAGAATTAATCTAACGTACATGTCTTGAAAACTCAACCTGAAGCGGAAGTGTCATTTCCCTAGATTTTTATCATCATTTGAAATACAAACAAGTTTGCAACAACTTTAGTTTATTAGTTCATTTTCATTTCAAGTTTAATAGTTTATTTCTCAAAATCAATCCCCATTTATATCTGGTTTTGTTTGAGTGAGGAAATAAAGAGTAAACCTTGAGCAATTAATTTGACAAGTCTCTAAGGGATCGATAATCGGGACTTCATTGTCCTATATTACTTGACAACCACATGCACTGGGAGACATCACCAATGCATAGACATAATCATCCCAAGAAGGACTGAAGCCGGAGTCAAAGATCTTGTTCGATGATACTACAGAGGGACAAATTCTTTCCAAGAGCTATGATGAGATAGAAGCTCTTTTGAACCTTATGTCAGCGGGGAGTTAAGAATATTAGAACTCAGGTAGAGGATTCACTGCAGCTAGGGTGCTTGGAAAGATCGAAGTAGATGGTGTGGCAGTAATCCGAGCAAATATAAGTCAGCTGGTGAATATTATTAGCAAGCTTGGATCCACACCAGTAGGAAGTTAGGTTCAGCAGGTCCATCAGGTCCTGACTCCACCTCTATCATGTGAGGTGTGTGGAGAGTGGCACACGCTTATTTAGGTTTTCCATTAAACCCAGGATCTCTATATTTTATGGGACAACAAAGTCTTGGTGGATGTTTTCCAAGTAACAGCTATAACCAGAGGTACATAAACGCAGCAAATCCTTCATGGGGAGAGAATCATAATTTCCAAAGTCCCTAAAACACCTATCCAAGACTTCAGGGTTAACAACTTAGTAGTTCACTTGAAAAGACAATGAAGTAGTGGATGGTACAATAGACACAAGTGGTTAATGAGATAAAGAAGTCCATCCATGAGCTAGAAATATAGATGGGGAAATTGTCCCTTCAACAGACTAATAGGCCATAAGGGACACTTTCGAGTAACACCGAGAAGAACCCCAAGGAAAATGTGAGCGCAATCTCTTTGCTCAGTGGTAAAGAGTTGGGTGAGGTCATCCCCATAGATAAGCATATTGATGAATATCAGGTTGTGATGTCCCGACAGGAGGTTGGTGAGTCAAACAACCCAAAGCCAATGTTGGTAGAAACCAGACCACTCCCTCTATTTCCTCAAAGATTTAAGAAACAGAAGGAGGACTCAACTTGCTAGAAATTTCTTGATTTGTTGAAGCAAGTACATGTTAACTTACCATTGATGGAGCGTTTTCAAGAATCTTTGAAGTATGACAAGTATCTGAAGAAAATTGTGGCAAATAAGAGGAGGTTGACGGAGTTTAAAACTGTGGCTCTCACGGAAGAGTGCAGTTCTTGGGTGCAAAGAAAAAATCCTAAGAAGCTGAAAGACCCCGGGGCTTCACCCTTATACTTTTTATTGGAAATAAAAAAGTAGGTTCTGCATTATATGACTTGGGTGCACGAATTAATCTGATTCATGCATCCTTGTTCAGAACCTTAGGCTTAGATGACCTACGTCCAACCACAGTGACCTTGTAGCTTGTCGACGAGTCTCTTTCTTATCATGACGGAATCATAGAGGACGTCTTGATTAAGGATGGACCTTTCGTCTTACCAGTGAACATCATAATCTTGGATTTCAAAGCAAATGTAGTAGTTCCCCTTATTTTGGGGAGAGGATTCTGAGCCATCGTAGATGTGGTCATAAAGATGAAGTAAGGTAAGATGTCGATGACTGTGAATGGTCAGGAGGAAGTTTTCAATGTGATCAGGGTAGCAAGATTTCCACCCCATTATGAGGAGCTTAAGGCCATTATTGAAGTAGAGCCGGAAATGTCTACTAAGGCCTTAGAGAAATATTTATCACAAGAAGATCTACTTAGAAGAGCATTGGTATATGAGAAAGAATAGAGTGATAGCTTAGAGAAGGTTGAATGCTTTGCAATCTTGGATTCCACCAGCGCCCATGTTAGCAGAGAGGGTCCTTTGGAGACACTTGAAAAACCTATGACTTGGGAAAGGCCGAAGCCATCCATTGATAAAACACCAATTCTTGAATTAAAACCTTTACTTGTATTTGAAATATGCTTTTCTAGGAAGTGATAAAACACTGCTATGATAATATCTGCTTTGTTGTATGATAAATAGGTTGACAGGTTGCTGGAAGGCATCGTGTGATGGAGCTTGGGTGTACAATAACAGACCTAGTGTTGAACACCAGCAGAGACTAAACCCAATCATGAAGGAAGTAGTAAAGAAAGATATAATAAAGTGGCTAGATGTAGGTGTCGTCTACCTGATTTCGGACAGTCATTGGGTGAGTCCAGTTCAGTGTGTCCTGAAAAAGGGTGGGATGATGGTGGTGCGTAATGAGAGGGATTAATTGATACCCTAGAGAATAGTCATAGGGTGGAGGATTTGTATTGACTACTGAAAGCTTAATGCAGCCACCTGAAAAGACCACTTCCCATTACCTTTCTTGGATAAAATGTTAGACAGGCTAGCGAGGCATGACTACTATTGTTTTTTGGATGGGTATTAAGGTTACAATCAAATCATGATCGCCCGGGAGGACCAGGAGAACACTACTTTTACTTGCCCTTTTGGTACATTTGCATTTTGAAGGATGTAGTTTGGATTATGTAATGCTCTAGGAACATTCCGGAGGTGCATGCTGGCTATTTGTACAGACATGGTGGAGAAATTCGTGGAAGTATTCATGGATGACTTTTCAGTATATGGGAGTGACTTTGATGACTGTTTGAATCAATTGGATACTGTACTAGCCAGATGTAAGGAGATAAATCTTGTACAGAACTGGGAGAAGTGTCATTTCATGGTACGTGAAGAGATAGTCCTAGGCCATAAAATTTCAAGGGCAGGTATTGAGTTAGACAGGGCTAAGATTGAGGCCATTGAAATGCTACCACCCCCTGTCTCTATAAAAGGGGTGCATAGTTTTTTAGAACATGTAGGATTTTACAAGAGGTTCATTCAAGAGTTCTCTAAAATAGGAAACCCCAGGTGCAAACTCTTGGAGAAGGATGTGAAGTTTGAGTTCAACAAAGAATGTGTGCAGGCTTTCAATACATTGAAGGATAAGTTGACTACAACTCCAATCATCATTGCCCCAGAATGGACATTATCATTCATTGTGATGTGTGATGCCAGTGATTTTGCTATAGGAGTTGTCTTGGGGCAGAATAGGGGGAAGAGGTTTCAACCCATTTATTATGAAAGAAAATAAATAGATACAACTTAGAAAAATTGCACTGTAATCGAAAAAGTATTATTAGTCGTGGTGTATGCGTTTGATAATTTTCGAGCATACCTAGTGGAGACAAAGATGATAGTGTACATTGATCATGCTACAATTAAGCACATATTTGCAAAGAAGGATGCTAAACCCCGAGGGTTTTGTTGGATACTGTTACTGGAAGAATTTGACATTGAGATCAAAGATAGAAAAGGCACAGAGAACCAGGTAGCAGACTATCTATCTCGGTTGGAGGACAGGGAGCATACTGACTGCAAGGCTAACATTATTGAGACTTTCCCTGATGAATAGTTATTTGTTGTGGATAGTTTGGAGTTATCATGGTATGCTGATAAAGTTAATTTTATGGTTAGTGGTGTATACCCACCTAATGCAACCCAGACAGAAAAGGAGACTTCTTCATGAAAACAGATTTTATATATGGAATGAACCCTTCTTGTACAAAATAGGCCCTGATCAGCTGGCCAGGAGATGTGTTCCTGAGGGGGAAATGCACCAAATTTCCGAAAAATGCCATTCTTCACCTTATGGTGGACACAACAAGGAATATAGAACCGCAGCAAAAGTCATTCAAGATAGATTTTTTGGCCCACCCTTTTCAAGGATGCATATTTGTTTGCCAAATCTTGTTATAGCTATTAGAGAACACATAATATTTTAAAGAGGCAAGAAATGCCCCATAGAGGCATTATGGAAGTGGAAGTGTTTGACAACTTGGAATTGATTTCATAGGACCCTTTATCCCATCGAACGGGAACAAGTATATTCTAGTAGCAGTTGATTATGGTCCAAAATTGGTGGAAGCTTGATAAGTTGTGGGTGATGCTTAAAATTGAGGAAATAAACATGGACTTAGGTATGTTTATATAGATATGATGTGCTTTTACTTTGTTTTCAGTGAAATTGAGTGTTGGAATTGAAATGTGCAAAAGAAGAAAAAAAGAAGAAAAAGGGCTAAGTATGGATCTTGATACGAACTGTACCTTTCTGGTACAAGCCGTATTGACAGTTGTGGAAAATTCTAGACTATGTGTTTGAGATAAAAGTCACAATACGATATATTGTACGAGTCGTACCATAACAGTCATGATAAAGACCAAAAAATGTTGCACATGACAAGTTTCTAGGTATGGGTGGTAACCACAAATCGTGATATATACCTAAGACCCATACCAAGGAGCCATGGTGAACTCCAGAATAATTGAAGAATGGCATATCTCAATGTGCGACTAGAAGTCACGAGTCGTATGATGAAGGTACGAGTCATACCAAGTCACTCGTGAAAGTAAAAAGAGGATGTCAGAAGTTGCAAGTTCAAAAAACGACCAGATTGTACGACTCATAGGTTCGTGGTACAAGTTGTACCATATTCCAATGCTTAACTAAAATCAGATGAAGTCAACCAATGTACAAGTAAAGGTATGACCGTACAATCATGTTACGGGTCATAGGTGAAGTGGGCGACAATTTTAGCAATTTCCCTGTTAATTTAGAAAAAGTTTTTAATTATTTGTATAAATGCTTTTCTAGGTTATTTTTGTAAAGGAGAGTCATATTTGGAGAGAGACAATTAGAGAGACCTATTTTAGAGAGTTTTGAGTTCTGGAGAACAACTTTTGGGATTTTCTTGAGTTTATTCTTCCATTGTTCTTGACTTGTTCTTCATTAATTCTTATAGTAAGTAGGTTTTCTTCCAATCAGCTTTTTATGTTCTAAATTACATGTTTTTCTATGAATACTTATAATTATCTTACAATCAAGAGAGGTTAAAACCTCCACAACTACGGTTTTGGGAACCATTAACAAACTAGGGTTGCACAAAGTGATTCAAAACCAATGATAAACACTTGTATTATATTCTCTTCATCTATAATGTTTGTTAATGGAGTACAATGTTAGGACTTGTCCGAATTCTTTACTTGCTTGAACCTAGTGAAGTAGAGATTAGGAAAAGAGAAGTACAACAAAGCCTTGATCTTTATGGGTCATTGTATGACTTGAGTTGCGGTCTCAGGATAGTTAATTTGTCAAATAAATCAATAAAGGTTGAAGTGAAATTTCTCATAAGACCTAGCCCAATGATATATTATAGTCATCCAATAGGGATGAACCAGTCGTTTTGATGAACCCTAGTTATAAGTTCTACAGGTGAGCATTGGGATAGATCACACATGTAAAACCCGAAGTAGTTATGAATCCATAGGGAACACTTACCCTAGTTATTCGCATAATCTTGATAAACAACAATCAATTCTCAACATTGTCATATAATTTCTTTGACAAAATTCCCTTTTGGAGATAACACACTTAAAAGCTTAAATACTAGAGTTATTCTATATCTTGACCATATTCCATGTGGAATCGACCCTAAGCTTTGTTGGGTTATACATTGACAACATTCTCGTCATACTTTTATAGGAGTGTTATTTGAGCGTTATCAAAAGTGGCACCATTGTCGGGGAATATGACTTAGGATTAGAGTAATTGTTGTGTTTAACTTTTAGTTGTTATTTCCTCATTTACATTTTCTTTTTATTTTTAACACCCATAGGTTGTCTATTTGAGAATTCCAAATACTTGATGGAGCGTAAACCCCCTGATTCCTCTTGATCTTGAATTAGAGCGAACATTGCGGAGAATGGAGAACCCTAAGCAGACAGAGGCCCATATGGCTTAAGAATCTAGACAAGTTGCACTTCAGGAAGCCGAGGATGCTCGAGAGGAAGTAGTGAATGTTGGCTGCCATGGAAGGGGCAATAGAGGCCAGAGATATACTCCTTAATTCTATGATGAGGATGACCCAAATATTGATGAAGTCGGGTCAACTGGAGCCATCGTACCACTACCTTTGCCTGCTAGTGAGAAGTTTGATATCACTAGCACCATGATATAGCTACTGAATATGAAAGGGGTGTTTAGTGGTCATGCAACTGTCAATGCTAACCTGCACTTGATGAATTTTATCGAGATATGCAAGGCATATAGGTTACCTGGTGTAAGCCAGGATGCGATAAGGTTGAGATTCTTCCCATACTCTCTCTCTGGAGAAGCCACCTTATGGATATCGAAGTTGCCCAACGACTCCATTACAACCTGGAGGGAGCTTAAACGGGATTTTCTAGAAAGGTTCTTCCCACCCTCCATGATGCTACAGTTAACGGACAAAATTTATAACTCCAGACAGTTGAAGATTGATGCACTGCATGAGACATGGTTGATATTTAAGAAGAAGTTGACCAAGTGCCCCAAACATAAAATTCTAGATGATAGTTTGTTGGAATTTTTGTACATGTCCTTAAATAAAAACACAAAGGCTGTAGCAGATATAGTGGCATCAGGAGCGTTGACGAGTCACACGTGGGATCAAGATGCCATTATTTTGGATAGAGTGACTAAGACGAATAGGGCCTGGCGCACCAGGGAAGAGAAAGCAGTTGTAGGTATGTATGTTGTTAGTATGTCTACGGATCAACACAAAAAGAAGGAGGAGGGTGATTAGGAGCTGGCTCATATAGGGACCTCATTAGACCTACTTATGAAGCATATCATGGGCGTTGGTGGTAGAAAGGTAAACATAGTGGGAGGTCAGGGTCAAGAACCAAGGCAGGAGAATTCATATTTTGAGGAGGAGGACAACTTCTTGGACAACCAGGTGGCGAATATTTGGACCAATGCCCCCAAAGGTCTGGACAGGAAACTTGCCAAGGTTCCATAAATTAGGGTTGGAAGCAGTATCAGCAAAACTACAATAGGAACGGGTATAGGGATAGGAGTCGAGGTCGGGAGCAAGAGGGAGAATGCATAAAGAATGATGGATATCGCAATTATCGCACAGGTTTGTATCTTCCTCCAAATGCACGTGAGGGTGAGACTGGACCCTCAATATTGGAGAATGATGGCTAAAATTCTCAAGAAGTTAAAGTCCACTGATGATCAGTTGAGGAACATTCGGGGGNACCAAGTTTCTCAACACTTAAGGAAATTTAAAAATCACATCTGATGATCAGTTGAGGAACATTCGGGGGGATATATCGGGTATGAACCAAAAAGTTGAATCGCATGCCACAGCAATCAAAAAGATTTAGCAACAGCTTGGTCAAATGTTAGCCTCCATAAACCAAAGGAAAAAGAGAACACTTCCTAGAAACACAGTGCAAAATCCAAAGAATGATAGTCTATGACTGTGATGACTAGGAGTGGAAAGACCACTGTTTATCTCCCTCTGCTAGTTGTAGTTGAGATAGAAAAATAAAAGGAGATTGAGATTAGTGAGGAAGATGAGATTGCTAAGCATGAGTCTACAGGTGAGGCTGAGTTGACATAGGCTCCAAGTGGTGTAAAGGAGTCTGAAGCTGATAAAAGTAAGAACAAAAGGGCCACAAAAATTTGTAAGGCTATCCCTCGACCACCGCCACTATTCCTCAAAGGATGAGGAAAACGGTAGAAGATGGTAAGTTCCAGATATTTCTCTCTATGCTTAAACAATTATCTGTGAACATACCATTGGTCGAGACATTGGAGCAGATGCTCGGATTTGCCAAGTTCATGAAGGATCTGGTGACCAAGCTATGAGACAATTCATAACTTGCATCATTGTAGTGCCATAGCCTCACAGGTCCTTTCTCAAAAGAAGGAGGATCCTGGTTCCTTCACCATTCCATGCACGATTGGTGATTTTGATTTTGCAAAGGCATTGTGCGAATTGGGAGCTAGCATCAACTAGATTCTTTTGGCTGTATTAAAACAGCTAGGCTTGGAAGGCCCCACACCAACTTCAATGTGGCTAGTGATGGTAGACCGCATTGTCAAAAAGGCAGTGGGGATCTTATTTTATGTGCTAGCCAAGGTGGAGCATTTTATCTTCCCTGCCGACTTTATTATCCTAGATTGTGAGGTTGATATTGAGGTCCCCATTATTTTTGGGGCGACCATTCCTTGTCGCTGGGAGAGCTTTAGTAGATGTTGTTGTGGCTAGCTAATGTAACACCCCGGATAATTTGAGCGATAAAATCGTGCTTTCGAGGTATGAATAAGAGTATTAAATAGGATAAGAAGAAATTATTATGAGTTATTTGAATCACTCTATGGTCATATTTAATATTGGACATCAATCAAGTTGTAGAACAAAGTTCGGAAAAAGTGATCGCAAAATTTCCTTCTTGAGATTCTTTGAAATTTAGGTCAAATGTATTGAAGCTTTTCTTCCAATATATAAAGAGTTATGGGGTGTGTACCTATCAAATTAAAGATCCACGAGTCTAGTTTCCATCTCATCAGACCGTTCATAAATCCCACTTCAGAGTAGAGAGATATTCACGTTTTCGCGAGACCGCGCAAGCAGGCACGCCACAAGGGTATAAGGCGGTGGAAGGCTATTTAAGCCCCTTTGGTCGGTTTTTGGTCATCCAAATTCATTTTACAGAAAACTACTTTGAAGGAAACCTCTCTCAACTTCTCTCAAAGGTTTTCTTTGGGTTTTGAGGCTAGAAGCCATGGCTCAACATGATTTTGGTGTCGGGAAGTCGGGAATCGCATGTAGTCCGTGGTTTGGTGTTCTTTCCGGGCTGTTGGTTGCTGTTCCGTGGTGAATCTGTTTGTAAGCCTTATTTCTTCTGTCCTCCTTAGTTTTTAAGGTTTTTTTATAGGTTTGTTAACACCGGTAGATCATTGTCTCAGAGTTTCTACCGTCGAATTCCTATGAATCTTTTTGGGTAAGCTTTGTTTGTCTTGTTTTGTTATTGAGTTGTGTTGGCTGAGTTTTGGCAGAATTTTGGACTGCCTTTAGGCAGTAGTTTCATGGTTTTGAAGGATCAAGTTCGGCTAGTCTTGAAGCTAAGTTATGTTAGGCTTGTCCCGCCCTTTGTCGGCATGAATTCCATAGTCGTTGTCGTTCGTGTTGATGTGTGTGTTGGCTGTTTGTGATGGCTTGTTTTTTGCTATTATTTAACTCTTGTTGTGCTGTTTATATGGTTATAATGGTGTGTTTAAGGTGCTGGTTTGGCCGGTCTCTCGGGCTTGAGTGCGGAGAATCGTAGACATGGAAAATTATTAGGCTCGTGTCGAGAAGCCGTATGTAAGTCATGTGGTTCTTGTAGAAAGTTGTAGGATGTTTGAGTGAATAAGATTAGGTGATTATGTGTAAGAGTGAATGAGGGTTTAGAGTGGTTAAGGTCTATGGTCGCGAAGATATATTGTTATATTTGATTCAGCGGTCGTGTCGGCCATGTCGATGGCACGTGACGACTGTGGTGACACTTGGGCTGGTTTGGATGTGTCCCTTGATGTTAGTGGTGAGTAGAGTGTCTTGTGGGATGTTTGATCATGTATTATTATTGTTGTTGATTATGTGTCTGTTGTGTTTGAGGCCTTCTGGCTTGTGGATACCCGATCCACGGGAATTGTTCCAGCTAGGGGTCGAGCCCGAGATACCTTGTGGCTTGTGGATACCTGATGCATGAGAGTATTTTTGGTTGAGGGGTTGAGCCAAAGGAGTGAAATGACCTACGGGGTTGAGAATGATGTCCTCCGTAGTGTTGAGTTGAGACATAATTCGAGAGTGGTCCGACATGTCTGAGCCTTCCTGGTATCGCGATTTGATTCTCCCAAATGGAAGGAGCTCCGCTAACTATGCGCAAACAAGAGAGAGTCCGACAGTGCTTGATTGATGATTTTTACTGATTGGTGTTTACTTTTGATATGCTTGGCATTATATTGTAATTGCTGGTCGTGTTATATGATATCTGATTGCAATGGATGCTAGATGTTGGTTGGTGTTAGATGGAGTCCATAGAGAGGTCTAGAGGCGATGTCAAGTAAGCTATGTTGGATAGGTGCCTCTATGTTATCATTTACTTTTAGACTTATCAGGCTTGTGGGGGCCAGGTAGGCTTTGTTTGTATGTTTGTTTGTACTTGCCAGGCTTATGGGGGCCAGGTAGATTTTATGCGTTTACTTATGTTGAGTCTCCTTCTACGATATCTGATATATCTGTTGATCTCTATTCTATATCTTCCCGTTGTTTCTTCCTTTCATGCTCGGTATACTATTGTATTGACGCCCTAGTCAGGGCGCTGCATTCATGCCTGCAAGTGATGGCGGTCTGTTAGATCGAGTTCTTGGGTGTTGAGTGGAGTTCTAGCTGAGTTGGTGTGCTCCAGGTCTTTCGGAGTTGCCAGATGTTTGAGTTAAGGGTAGTTCGGGGCCCTGTCCCGATCATTCGGTTACTAATGTATTCATAGAGGCTCATAGACATGTGGTTTTAGTATGTTGTTATAGGCCATGTGGGCCATGTTGTATAGTTGTTTTCTTTTCCATGGCCTTGACGGCATATGGTATTAAATTTTTTGGTTGACAAGTGAGCCAGCATTCGCTATAGTCTATCATCTTATTCTGATATTATAGTTGTTGTGTTGTTGAACCTCATCAGTTCTGGCCTTTGTTTTATATTTTGGGCGTCGGGTATGCTCATATCAGGGGTGGAACCAGGTGCCAGTCACGCCTCCCCAGGTTTGGGGTGTGACAGACTTGGTATAAGAGTAGTTCGTCCTAGGGAGTCTATGAGCAGTGTCTAGTAGAGTCTTGTTTATGCGTGCATTGCATAGTGTACTTATAAACAGGAGGCTACGGGACATTTAGGATTGTTACCCTTCTTTCTCGATTGAAATCGTGTGAGAAGTCAGATGTCATAGGAGTCGGGTCTAAACTCACGTTTGCCGACTTTTGCAGGGATTCTTGTAACATGATGAATTATAGCCTTTCCTGTGGCTAAACATGTCTGCAGGTAAGATTCTTATTTTGATTATGGTTATAGTTGTGTCGCGCCTCGGCATGGTGCAAGGTTTTATTGTTTGGATTTGTTCATTGTAGGCTTTTCATGTGAGGCTATGTCGTGCAATGTCGTGTTGTGTCAGTACTTGAGTTAGAATTGTGTGTGTCTTCCAACATTAGAGGACGAATGTTTCTAAGGGGGGAAGGATGTAACACCCCGGATAATTTGAGCAATAAAATCGTGCTTTCGTGATAGGACTAAGAGTACTAAATAGGCTAAGAAGAAAGTATTACCCCAGATAATTTCAGCGATAAAATCGTTCTTTCAAGGTAGGACTAAGAGTACTAAATAGGCTAAGAATAAAGTATTATGAGTTATTTGAATCACTATGTGGTCATATTTAAGATTGGACGTCGATCATGTTGTAGAACAAAATTCGGAAAAAGTGATCACAAAATTTCCTTCTTGAGATTCTTTGAAATTTAGGTCACATGTCTCGAAGCTTTTCTCCCAATATGTAAAGATTTATGGGGTGTGAGACCTATCAAATTAAAGATCTAGGAGTCTAGTTTACATCTCATCAAACCGTTCGTCAATTCAACTTCGGAGTAGTTAGATATTCGCGTTTTCGCGAGATCGCGCAACCAGGCACGTCACAAGGGTCGAAGGCAGTGGAAGGCTATTGAAGCCCCTTTGGTCGGGTTTTGGTCATCCACATTCATTTTCCAGAAACATACTTTGTAAGAGACCTCTCTAAACTTGTCTCCATGGTTTTCTTTGGGTTTTGAGGCTAGAAGCCATGGCTCAACATGATTTTGGTGTTGGGAAGTCGGGAATCGAGTGTAGTCCGTGGTTTGGTGTTCTTTCTGGGCTGTTGGTGGATGTTTCGTGGTGAAGCTGTTGGTAAGCCTTCTTTCTTTTTTTCTCCTTAGTTAAGGTTGTTTATAGGATTTTTAACGCCGATAGGTTATTGTCTCGGAGTTTCTACCGTCGAATTTCTATGAATCTTTTCGGGTAAGCTTCGTTTGTCTTGTTTTGTTGTTGAGTTTTGCTGGCTGCGTTTTGGCAGAATTTCGGACTTCTTTTAGGCAGTAGGTTCATGGTGTTGAAGGCTCAAGTTCGGCTAGGCTTGAAGCTAAGGTATGTTCGGCTTGTCCCGCCCTTTTCGGCATAATTCCATAGTCGTTATCGTCCATGTTGACGTGTGTGTTGGTTGTTTTTGATGGTTTATGTTTTTCTATTATTTAACTCTTGTTGTGCTTTTTATATGGTGATAATGGTGTGTTTAAGGTGGTGGTTTAGTCGGTGGCTCGGGCTTGAGTTCGGAGAATCGTAGACATGGAAAATTATTAGGCTCGTGTCGAGAGGCTGTATGTGAGGCATGTGGTTCTTGTAGCATGTTCTATGTTGTTTGAGTGAATAAGATAAGGTGATTATGTTGACTAGTGAATAAGGGCTTAGAGTGGTTAAGGTCGATGGTCGCGATGATCTACTGTTATATTTGATTCGGCGGTCATATCGGACGTGTCGATGGAACATGACGACCGTGGTGACACTTGGGCTGGTTTTGATGTGTGCCTTGATGTTAGTGGTGAGTAGAGTGGCTTGTGGGCTATTTGATCATGTATTTTTATTGTTGTTGATTATGTATGTGTTGTGTTTGAGGACTTGTGGCTTGTGGATACCCGATAAATTAGAGTTGTTCCGGCTAGGGGTCGAGCCCGAGGTACCTTGTGGCTTTTGTATACCTTACGCACGAGAGTGTTTCCAGCTGAGGGGTTGAGCCCAAGGAGTTAAATGGCCTACGGGGTTGAGAATGATGTCCTCTGTAGTATCGAGTTGAGACATGATTCGAGAGTGGTCTGACATGTCTGAGCCTTCCTGGGATCGCGTTTTTGTTCTCCCAGATGGATTGAGCTCCGCTAAGTATGCGTAGCCGAGAGAGACTTCGGCAGTTCTTGATTGATGATGTTCACTGACTGGTGTTTACTTTTGATATGCTTGGCATTATATTGTAATTGCTGCTCATGTTATATGTTATCTGATAGCAGTGGATGCTAGATGTTGGATGGTATTAGCTGGAGGTCGTAGAGAGGTCTAGATGCGATGATAGGTGAGTTATGTTGGCTAGGTGTCGTTGTGTTATTGTGTACTTTTAGACTTGCCGGGCTTATGGGGGCCAGGTAGATTTTGTTTGTATGTTTGTTTGTACTTGACAAGCTTATGGGGGCCATGTAGATTTTATGTGTTTACTTATGTTGAGTCTCCTTCTGCAATATTTGATATATCTGTTGATATCTAATCTATGTCTTACAGTTGTTTCTATCTTTCATACTCGATACACTATTGTACTGACGCCCTAGTCGGGGCGCTGCATTCATGCCTGCAGGTGATGGTGGGCTGTTAGATCGAGTTCTTGGGTGCTGAGTGGAGTACCAGCTAAGTTGGTGTCCTCCAGGTCTTTCAGAGTCGCCAGATGTTTGAGTTAAGGGTAGTTCGGGGCCCTATCCCGATCATTTGATTACTAATGTATTCATAGAGGCTCATAGACATCATTGTAGTTTTAGTATGTTGTTATAGGCCAGGTGGGCCATGTTGTACAATTATTTTCCTTTCCATGGCCTTGAAGACATATGGTATTTATCTTTTTGGTTGGTCAGGTGAGCCAGCTTCCGCTATAGTCTATCATCTTATTCTGATATTATAGTTATTGTGTTGTTGAACCTCATCGATTCTGGCCTTTATTTTATAATTTTTGGTGTCGGGTATGCTCATATCAGGGGTGGCACCAGGTGCTAGTCATGCCTCCCCAGTTTTGGGGTGCGACGACTAACTAAAATTCAGGATGAATAAGCGGAGGTCACTTTTAATGTCTGGCGTTCAATGAAGCAGCCCAATGAGTTTAGGGTTGTCTTAGCAATGGAGGATGATAGTTAGTTTCTTGATGAATTCTGAGTAGTCAAGAGACTTGTATCATGCCACAATTTTAAATCAGGCGCTGCATGGGAGGAAACCCATGGAAGGTGACGTCTGAGTAGCCACAGGTATGTCCTTTTTCCTTGTTCTTATAGTGATGCTTTGGGATGAAGCTTGTTTTTAAAAGGGGGAGGGGTACTTGTATTTTTTTGGGTTATGTTCGTCCAAGGGTTTTTCTTGCTGTGTTTCTTTTCCCTAAACATTCTATCTAGTATAATCGACATGTTTAGTTTTTTTATTTGTGTAATTATAAGTAGCTTAGGATTACCTTACAGCCATTAAATGCACTGGTTTTGATGTTTTTAAAAAAAATGACCCAATCTGAAATTTTTTTGATGTTAGCTGTGTAGGTTGATTGCAATGTATGACTTTCGTTGATCTTTGTATGGAATTCATATTATTAGCATGTATAGTTGTAGTTTAGCCGTGCATGAACTAGATAGATAGAATCAATGAAAACATGTACTATGAGTGAGTGAGGACTCATACTTAGTTCAATACTGTGTTGATGATCTAGAACTTGCCCGATTGGTCTTTGCATAGGTTTAAGGATGGTTGGTTAGGAAGGGATCATAGGCCATTTCTGTCATAGCCCACTTTAGCTTAAATTGTCCTACTAAATGAAATGATTTCCTTGATCCCATATTTGAGCCTAAAAGTTGACCTACTTTCTTTGATTACCTATTTACCTTGACCAATTTTATGATGAACATATTTGTCCCTAGTCCCTCCTTGGACATGTGATCCTCAACTCAGGAAAAATATCTAAGTTGAGGGTGGCTGTAGTAGTGGTGGTAAACTCTGTGAGGGTGGAGAAGAAAAAGGAAACAAAGTAAAAGAAGAGTGAGGTGTGGTGTGAAAAGAAAAGAAAAAGAGCTAAGAAAAGCAAAAATGAAAAAAAAAATAGAAGAGAGCTGCAAAAGATGATAAAAACACACACACCTACAGATTGCATTTAAACGGAGAAAAGGGGAGGACAAAGTTGAAAAATGAGAAATGCGGTAAGAAGCGAAAAGTGGAGAAAAGTTGTGTAGTGTCAAGGAGGGTTAGTCACTAAAATCCTTATCTATCTACCCAGCCTGAATCCTACATTACAAGCCTGAAAAAGTCCTATAGCGATCCTAGCTTAACTGTCCAAAAAGACAAAGTAGAGAAAATAAGGGCTATGGAATCTAATGTGCATCATTTGAGACTTCTTTGTGAGGGCGAGGGTCTTACTTGTTGAGTCCCATGTTTCACATTTATATATATCGGTGATTGTTGATCACGGGAAATAATATAGGTCCCGTGATACGCTTTATAGCTTAAATTAGTCGTGTTGTCTAAGCTATTTGATACATTTTCATGTGATTTTATA
>JACEIK010004528.1:15177-27913 GCA_018107945.1 Datura stramonium
CTAGCGCTGACAAGGCTTTGGACGGCTCTACCCACTTGAGTGTGATAGTTGGGACCACGTAAGCTCTATCGTGGTATGTCAGTTAAAAGATGAGTCTCTCATTGTTCCTCATGATTTCAGTTATGCATGTTCATCATTCATGAGATCTATATATCTATATATGTTTTAAAGCAGGTTTGACTCAATGTTCAGTTTTACTCATCACTATCAGATTTCATCTTTGAGTCAATCGATTCAATTATGATGTTATGTCATGTTATGATGAGATCATGATTTCATAAGGAATGCATGTAAGTTGTACTCTTCATATTCCTATTGTTATGTTTTACATAACGCATGTCCTTAAATGATTTTTACCTATTTAAGCAGTTTTACTTACCTTGCATATATCGGTACATTCCACGTACTGACCACATACTCGATGTTATATCGTTTCATGATACAGGAACCGACACTCAAACTCAGCTCCATTCATAGCCAGTCTTCGGAGAAAGCATCTTTCGCTTGTTGGTGAGTCCTAATCTCCTGAGCACTACACTTATTCAGATTTCCTCTATGGTTTTCAGTTTCAGCTTTATTGAGTTAATTGGGGTCTTGTCCCATCAACTCGTGATGTTTAGAGGCTTCTCAGGAAAAAGATATAGTCAGCTTCAGATTGTGTATTATGTTGTTATGTTTATTTTAGACTTCCACTAAGATTATCATGTTGATTCTTTAGTCTTATTGGATGAGTTAGATGTATGTTCATATCATGCGTTGACTGGATGTCTCTTGGAGCTTCTTGTCCTGTGTTGCGATTCGGGCCTCCGTTCGGGTCGTGAAACTATCACATAATAATAAAGTAAAATAAGGGATGTTTTCTAAAGAGCCTTGCAACCTTTCCCTCATAAGTGTGGCACGCTTCATGCACATTAAGAAGACTCCACTTGACATGACATTCAAGCATCCTAGGACACTCTATACTTGATGCTCTGAGACCAAGTTTGTCATGACTTGAGTCTAGACCTTGCACGAGACACGATGCTTAGAGCAACAAGTGGCCCCAAGCTAACCATGGCATAGCATAATTCTGACATAACTGTAAATTTAGATGAAAACTAAGAGGAAGCTAAGTTAACATAAACCATCCAAGTATTAGTACTGAAGTAACTAATAACTAGATAACATTGGAAAATACTGAATCAAGCTAAAATTGTAGCACTCTGTTTGAAAGCTTCTATTAATAAAGAGCTACCGAGACAAGCCCCTAGCTAACTCTAAAGTCTGAAATTAAAAAGGACAAAAATACAACTAGAATAGGAATCCGATTCTAGTCCTTGGGAGATGAGGACTGACCACTGCTCTTCTGCTGAATTGTGTCTAGAGGAGACTATCCGCGCTGCTGGGCCTGAGTGCCTGAGCCTATATCATAAGACGATATAGCATAAAAGATGTGTTGTCAGTACTTTGAATGTACTAAGTATGTGAGATATGAAATAAAATATAAACACGCTAGAAAAGACTTTAAGTAATACTAAAATTACATGCAATGACCCTATCTGAATTATGAATATTGTAAGAAGCCTAAAATCTGATAATACTGTAAAGCTAGTAAACACTAGTGAAGGGTTATCTACATGTCCTAAAATCTAAAACTGAGACTAGACTAGGAGTTGTAACAATACATTGGGAGTGCCTATTAACTGACATATAACCATGTGAGCTAGAGATAGAGTTTGATGTATATGCCCCATCGATAGGACCCAATATACCTTTCTAGGGTATGAACTAAAGCCTATTTGGGCTAAAAACCTATGGTGGCACATTATCTGGAAACTTGGGTGCGCTAAACCCGGGCCCACTCGGTGCTAAGTATTACTCCCAACTGAAAACCTAAGTATATCTAAGTGTGCGGATAGCTAGAAACTAATGTCCTAAGACTAAGTTAGAACTACTTATCTGGAAGTGTCTTGAGAGTCTAAAGAACTTCATAACTAAAATAATTGGAAATATTGAAAACTGGTAGATTGAATAGCTGAATATTTCTAAGAAATACTGAGTATACTTATCATCCAAAAACATTGACTTTCATTCAAATAATTTATGCTAAAATACATACTCAAGTGATAATATCATGATATTATAATCTTTCTGACAAGTATTTAAATCATGCAACATTCAACGCAAAATCATGCTAAAATTAGGGCTAGAAAACAGTATGTATTATTGAAGCCAAAACATGAATTTAACATATTACTAGTCTTGGGAAAATTGAAGAATTACTAAAATTAAGAAAATTCATAGGCTGCCTGGAAACCCTAACTCATAACTCTCTACTGGGCTAGAAATAGTGAGGTTTTATAAAAATACTTTTTGTCACAAGGATGAAAGGAATACCTTTTGCTAAATCCCCTATATACCTGAAGAAGAATCTCTTAGAATTAGCCTTGAACCTGTTGAAAAGAGTGAAGAACCCTAGATCTTGTTTGTTAGAGGAGCTCTAAGCTCTGCGTACTGATGTTCTGAAAGTCTAGTGGGAAATGAGGGAGAAATCATTTAACTCCCCTAAATACTATGAAATAACCTCAAAACAACATAGTTTAGGAGTAGAAACCTAGAAAATTACAAATATACCCTTAATAACTCAGCTGGAAAATTTACCCCAAGAGACTTAGTGGATCACCTAATGAGCGGTTAGTCCGTCCAACGACTTGTTAGGTCTCATTCGTCAACCATGGAGGAAACAATCATCTCTCTGATCTTCACTTAACTCTTCCACTTAACTATTCTTCATCACACTTAATGGGTCCTTGCTCCAGTCATCAAGACTCTTTAAATCTCAAACTTTTCCTAAGTTTCTCCACCTAACAAATCACTTAACTAGTCGTCAAGTGTACTAACGAGTCACATTATGACTCAATCTGTAGTATACTGCAGTTTCTATTATTTTCTCCATTTTAAGCCTTGGGTCTGGTCTTAATGACTTTTAAGGTGTTATAGGACTGTAGAGTTGGAGACGAATAGAGGACCCAAATATTCAAGGTAAATGGTCAATTGGTCAAGCATCACTTGGGCATTACAGATGAGGAAAATATTGTTGAGAAGTTCTATTTGAGGGAATACCCTACACCAATTTAGTATGATCACATCATTCTCCTCATTCTGCGACATTAAATCAAGCACTTCTTGGGAGGCAACCCAAGTAGTTTGGACTAATATGTGTTGTTTGATGCAGCTGAACTTAAAAGGGTGAAGGAATTCAATCCAAATAGAAAGACAAATATCCCTCTTCCAATATATGGTGGGAAGGATGATCCTCTATTTAAAGAGATGGCTCGTCCATCCCTCAGTCCATTGATAGAACAGTTGGAGCACTATAGGGAGTTTTTCCACTCTTGCTCATTCGTTATGTTTCGTATGTACACTAAGGGAACTACACAACTTTAGGATTGAGGTGGATATCGTTTGGCCCTGTGTAGCAATTTCTTGAATGTTTCTTGATATGAAAACGCTTGTTTTGTATGATATGATGCTTTTGGTTGAGTTTATGGAGGTGTGTGATGAAAATCAATTTTAGTCTATTTTACCGCTTTCATAGTATAGCTTCTTTTTTCTTTCGTAGTGTAAAGTCCTTCTTGGTTTTATTTGTCATGGTTCGTTCCTAGGAGGCTTATTTTCTGTTGAATCTGGTATAATAATATAGTCGAATGCATTTCTCCCCTCTCTTGATCTTGTGTGTCCTTATTTGGTGTGCTAGAATTGCTTCAAAAAAATGGACACTTTCCTTGGTACGATTGTGAGGACATGTGGATGTGAATTGCTAGCATGTTTTATTTCTTGAATCTAGGTGCATACATGTTGATCTAATGTCATTAGTGGAGATTGCATGCTTAGTCCAAACAGTTGGGAGAAAACTGGTTTTTGTTGGATAGAGGGGGTGGCAAGACTGAAATGTGTGTGTTGGTGAACATTGTTCTCAACCACCCCTGTCATTACCATTTGTGATTTTGGAAAACTAGTTTAAGTTCTAGGGTAGATTATTTTTTTAGTTTTCTTGAGGATAAACAAATGCTTTAAGTTGGGGATGTTTAAGTATTAAAAATTTGCGACACATCTTTATTTCATTTCATAGCATTTTGCATGTCTTTAGGAGCTACATTAAGTAGAAACTAACCTCATTATGTCATATTTCAGGAACCCAAACAAAATGAAGAAAAGAGGAGTCAAAGCTAGAAACCTCTCCAAAAAACTAAGCAAAGGACAGACCGTCTGTCTGAAGGATGGTTCGCATGTTCAGTCGTTCAGCCAAATCCAATAATCCCAGAAACCATTTTGAAGAGTTCCTTAATCGACAAATTGAAGAACGTACCATCTTTCCAGAAAATGGTCCATCAATTGAAAGACGGACCCATGAGGAGACAGAGGCCAACATTAATTGATTAAGCCACAGATGGACCGTCTTTTCAAAAGACAGTTTGGCGATAAAAAATGAAAGGTTATTGGGAAAAATAATAATTTTAATTGATGGGGCAAAGGATGACCCATCCTTCCAAAGGACAGTCCATCCCTACAACCTAGGACCCTCCAAGTTTAAATTATTTTGGGATTTTTGATATATAGCATAAATAGATTTTTCTCCTTTTTTTCAAAGAGATTTGGATTAATTTTCAGTAGAGAGTAGAGATAGGTAGAATAGTTTACTCTTCATCAATAGTACAATAGATCTTATATTTAGCTTGTAATTTTGAAGATTCAAGTTCATCAATTCAGGATTTCTTCTACAATTTGTAATTTCTTTGATAAAAATGTCTAATACTTACTTTCTCTTCTTCTTCTTGCTATGGGTAGCTAAACCCAGATCTTGGGTTGTGAACTCTAATGATCCTAGTTTAGTAAAATTGATTGTGGGCTTAAGAACATCTGATTGATCTTTGCTTTGTAGCGTGTGATTGATGATGAAAGTCACTCAATTCAACCCAATTACATTTATGAGGCTTGAAAGAGAAAATTTAGGTTGGGTTAGCATCAATCAGTAATAAATCAAGGCATAACCCTTATGTGATGGATTCTCCTAGACATAGGTTGAATGCCAATTGGCAACAAGCAATTGAGTAGAAGGGAGTTCTCTTCAATTTTACAAAATTGAAGAAGATTAACATCTATGTTGCTAATGAAAGATACCCATAAGTTTCCTAAGTCTTTGCTTGCATGTTCATCCATAGCCCACTCTCAATTTACCCTTATTGAGTGATTTAGAAGGCTCGACCTATAGAGTTACTTCCCTAGTATTTCCATCAACAGATTTACCCTAAGAAAATTTTATTCATTAGTTATAGTTAAATTTTATCTAATCCTAATCTGAGCAGTTTCTAAACCTGCAAATCTAGATTGAAGGGTACTAGGTAGTTGGGCTTAACATAGTTTCTATGGATTTGGCCTCGACTCCAAGTTGGGAAATATATTTTATTAAATTTTTCTACACTACCATAAATTGGAGTTAACATGAGCGGGTTGTCATAGGGCCGAATTTACTACAACAGGTCATGGAGAAGGTTAAGACCATTTAGGAAAGAGTGAAGAATGCTTAAAGTTGCCAGCAGTCCTATACTAATGTTAGGAAAATAGATTTAGAAATTTTGGTGCATGACTGGGTTTATCTGATGATTTCACCCACAAAAGGTGTCATGAAATTTGGGAAGTAAGGAAAGCTCAGTCCTCGCTATATTGCTTTATACTGAATTTCGAAAAGAGTTGGTAATGTAGATAATAAGTTAGAGCTACTAGCCGACTACCAATTGTTCATCTAGTCTTACATATTTCTATTCTTAAGAAGTGTGTGGGTTACCCCTCACTCATTGTACCTACAGAAAGTGTTGGGGTGAAATTTTGTTTTATGAAGAGGTTACCGGTCAAGATTCTTGATTGTCAGGTTCCCAAGTGTAGAACCAAAGAGGTAGCATCAGTAAAGGTCATATGCCCATACATTTGGGCCATGTATTGATTATCCCGAGCATGTCNGTAAAGGTCATATGGAGAAATTAGTTTGTCAAAGAGGCTACATGGTTAGTTGAGGAGGATATGAATACTAGATACCTTCACTTTTTCACACCCCGGGAAGAATACACCAAAGTTAATAACTTTTCTCTTAGTTAGTTTCAGCATATATACCTGGCATTTGATTGTTCTTAGCCTTTACGTTTATGTTTGTGCTTTATATTCCCTTTTTATGATTTAAGAGGCCAATGAGGGCCTAGGATGATTTCTACGTGTTCTTTCATGTTGATACACCATATGATGTCTTGTGAGGCTATGATGATGTTTCTGGTTATCTGGCATAGTTTTGGAAAATACAAAGATAGTACTAGTTTCAAATGAGAATCTACCTAATTTTTAGAAAATTTTAGAGTTAGAACCTATTAGTGCCCGTAACCATCATTCAAGGACGAATGATCCCAAGGGGGAGATATTATAACACCTTGTATCGTCCTACTAAGATTTTGACCACACCTGGTGTCATAAATGATATGTGAGACTTGGGAGATACTATTCTACCCACAAAGCCTCATACATAGCATACGTGGGAAGTACGGGGCATATGTTAGTTGCATGTGATAAGAGAAACATGTACAAAGAGAAGAGTGAAGAGTATGTGAATTTTATGAATAAGGGTCAACTTTAAATTGTCATATCTCTAAATCTACAAAGTATTGGGTTTTCTACACATCAAATTAAATCCCTATGAATCTAATTTCAAAATCATCCAACCATTTTTCAATCGGAGATCAGAGTAAAAAGTTATGGACGTCTTACTAAGGCACTATCAAGGTAGGGCCTTTGAGAGGTGCGAAGTGCCCGGGGCTAAAATTCATCAAGTAGGTGCTTTGGGAGGTTCTATGTGCTTGAACCCAAACTTCAGAGGTACAGGGTAGATGTAATAGTAGGCGTGGCATGCTAGACCCTTTCTCGGCCTCACCTCTACTTATATATTGTGTTGGGTGTTTGGAAATCATTCCAAATATTACCTTTGCGGCATCCACCTGTCCAAACTCTTCTCTCTCCCTTAGTTTTCACAATCTTGAAGAAGATTAAGCCCTCCAAAAATCTTCAATCAAAAATTCTTCTTGAGTAAAGATTTTTGAAACAAAGAAGGAAAACTTTCGGGTTCAAGACTTGAAATCTTTAAAACTATTCCTTCCTGCAAGGTAAGTAACTCTTCTAAAACATTACATTAAGTATTATTTATACTCCTTAGTGACGTTTTAAAGTTAGGACTCATGGTATGGTGCTAGAAAGCCATGAGTTCATGGGATTTCCAAGGGGTGGGGTTTATGCGATTGTTTTGTGGTTGAGGATAGATATGGTTGTTTTGATTGGATTCGTAATGGTTATGCATGTTATTAAAGGGTTGTAGAAAGAGGATTCGTAATGCCTCTATGTAATTCCCCAAAAGTCGCTAAGATCAAATCCGAGACTTGCAGTAGAAACTAGTAGGAAAAATGGCACCAGACCATTGAACCACAGAACAAGTCATCCTTTAAACCAACGACTCATTGGTTGTCCCATGGTGATGAACTTCAGAAATTTATCAAAATTTATCTAGAAAAAACAAGTGGATTGTATGACCCATTGTTAGATTTTACCGGTTGTTAGTCTCATGACTCGAACATGGAACCCGGATTGAGACAACGGACCTAGAACCATGAATGACTCCAAGCTAACCCATGACACATACATAGCATGATTAAGAGCATTATTAAGTGGAAATAAATCATGAACATAACATAAGAGGGAGACCGTATAACAGAAAACATAATCATAGACAACAAGTCAACAAGGCTGGACCATCTATACATAGCTATTGGAAAAGCCTCTAATCATACGATGAGCTGATGGAAAAAAAACCCCAACTAGCTCGCTAAGTCTAAAATCAAAAGACATAGATATAAACATAAAGTAGTTAAGTGTCTTCCAAAGATGAGGACTCAACCAAATGGGGCTAAAATGAATTGCATCAAAGTGGGAGCGATGCTAACAGCGGGGCTGAGTCTGGTCACCCGAACCTATATCATGAGATGATATAACATAGAGTATGCGGTCATCACATTGAATGTACTGAGTATGGAAAAGAACGATAAAGGCATGATATAACTCCTGAGGCCCATCAGGCTGGGGGAAATACTCTTTGCCGAGGCTCCAAACATGAATATATATTCCTATGGTGGTACATAGTTTTGAGAACTGGGTTCGAGGAACCCTGGCCTATTCGGTGCTAGATACTACTCCCTAGACATTCATATTGCTCAGAGTCATAATCATGAAACTTGCTTGGTTTTACATGGGCTAGTTGAAAACATGAAATCATAATCATACTTGACAAACGTGAACTAGCCATGAAAACAATGCCACTACTTCGACCAAAATATATAAGCTTGTGATTCATGGAATTCATGCATACTTGAATCAATAGTCATTACTTGAATTTATATATTCATAAGCTTAAAACTCATAAAAATTATATATAATTGGGTGAAATCATCATACACTTGAAAACATATATCCATGAGAAATTCTAGTAGAAAACATGTAGGCATAGTCATTAATCATGAATAGAAGCATGAGAGTGTTGAATTCATAAAGGGTCATGAGAATTTCATCATTTTCGGGTCTAACCCTAGAATTTCCCAATTTGAAATTTGAAGAATAGAGATCATGAGATTTAGCTTGAAAAGGGTAGGAGGGTGGAAGAATTTCCCCGTTAATAACCTTATATACCTGGGCTTGAAAAATGTTGAACTCGATTTAGAGACCCAAGGGAAATTGAGGAGAAGATAAGGAAGAACCCTAGCTTCTCTTGAGGGGATTTGATCTTCACATAGAGGTGTTTAGGAGTAGAATTAGGGTTTAGAATGAATAAAACCCCTTAACACAACCTTTTTAGAATTCAAAATGACTTAGTTTTAGAAGTTAAGAACTTAGAAATTATGAAAATGCCCTTAATGACCCGACTGCTAAATTGCCTCTGCCAAACCCAATGAGTCACCTAACAAGTTGTTAGGACTCTTGACGGGTCGTCACACACAAACCTTTACTGTTGGCAAGAAATTTCATTTCTCTCATCTTCTCTTTTATGCCTCCACTTAACTATTCATCAGGACACTTAATAGATCACTTAACCAATTGTTAAGACCCTAAAAACTCCAAGTTTTCACCTTCTTCTTGCACTTAATGTGTCACTTAATGACCTTTCAAATGACTTAACGAGTCACTTGATGACTTGTTTTGTGACCTGTTGCAGGTTTTCTTCTTTGTTTCAATCCTCGAGTATGATCTTAGGGACTTCTAAGGTGTTACATTATCTCTCCCTTGGGTATATTCATCCTCGAATGTAGATTAAGCATACTAGTAGGCTAGGGAAGGAACTGCAATCCCAAAACTGAATAACTGATGCTGAAAGCTAATGAAGTGACTGATTCCAAATTGAAACACATGACTGAACTGAATTCATGAAATATACATGCATACTGTAACATTAAAGGAGCTAAGAGACATGAACTTGACATGAATCTGAATAGAGTACTAAGGAGGAAACTAGTAACTCATGTTGGAACTGAGCCGGAAAGAAAAATATGCAGGTATCTAGCTATCATATCTGCTTCGGCTTCCCACGTAGCTCCCTCAACAAGTTGATTTCTCCACCAACCTTTACTAAAGCTACCTATTTATTCCTCAACTTTTGAACCTGACAATCAAGGATCTCAACTGGAACCTCCTCATATGTAAGGTTATCTCTAACACTGATGCTCTCCACCGGAACAACTGGAGTTGGGTCAACGATGCACTTCTTCTGCAAGGACACGTGGAAAACAAGATGGATCAAAACAAACTCTGCTGGTAGCTCCAACTCATATACCACAAAGCTAACTCGCCTTACAATCCTATAAGGACCAACATATCGACGACTAAGCTTCCCTTATTGCTGAACCTCATAACCCCCTTTATGGGTGACACCTTCAAAAACACCCAATCATCAACATCAAACTCAAGCTCTCTCCTCCTAACATCCGCATATGATTTATGTCAACTCTGGCTATTTTCAACCTTTCCCTAATAAGCTGAACTTTCTCCATGGCCTCATGAATTGAATCTAGCCCTATCAAGATAGCCTCAC
The DNA here is from genome assembly GCA_018107945.1 of Datura stramonium. NCBI lineage: Eukaryota > Viridiplantae > Streptophyta > Magnoliopsida > Solanales > Solanaceae > Datura > Datura stramonium. Next base: position 25,325 of record JACEIK010004528.1, read on the forward strand.
CTATCTCGCACCATCTGATACGTCACCTGCATCTCTATCCATCAAGAACCTTAAATTGATCCATTTGAATGCTGGAGTGGTAACTGTTATTGTAGGCAAACTCAATGAGAGGCAAGTGATCATCCTAACTACACTTGAAATCAATCACACACGCTCTCAACATGTCCTCAAGAGTCTGAATGGTCTGCTCGTCCTGATCATCAGTCTGTGGGTGAAAAGCTACGCTAAGCTTCACGTGAGCACCAAGGCCCTTCTGAAACAATCTCTAAAACTAAGAGGTGAATTGAGTAACCCCTATCTGAGATGACAGAAAATTGAACTCAATGCAACTGAACTAACTCTCTAATGTAGAGTCTAGAATAACCCTCAGCTGAATTTGTAGTTGTGACTGGTAAGAACTAGCTAATTTGGTCAATTTGTCTACACCCACCCATATAGAGTCATACTGTCGGCGTATACGAGTCAACCCTGTAATGATGTCCATACTGATATCTTCATACTTCCAAGTAGGAATATTGATATCCTAAATCATACCTACAGGTCTCTAATGCTCAACCTTCATCTGTTGGCAGATCAGATATTTAGCTACAAATTCAGCTATGTCCTTCTTTGTGCCATTCCACCAATACACTATTTGTGGATCATGGAACATCTTATTGACACCTGGATGAATAGAATACTGAGAGCCATGAACCTCTATCAACACCCGTTCTCTCAATTCATCCACTGCCAAAACACATAATCAACCCTGATATCAGAGCACCATCTCCTTCTTGGGAGAAAACCTCCATTTTCTGATTCCGAGTACTTCCTTTAACTTCACCCCTATAGGATCCTCATATTTCCTTGCTTAAATATTTGTCACCAATGAAGATTATGATCCATTCTAAAAAATAACACCACCATCCATCAAATATATAACGCGAACCCCCAACTGAGCAAGTGTATGAACATCCTTCACCAATTATTTCCTTTCATCCTCAAAATGGGACACGCTCTCTATGAAATATCTACTAAGAGCATTTTCCACAACATTGGCCTTACCTGATGACAAAAGAAACTCATGTCACAATTCTTGAGAAGTTCAAGCTACCTCCTTTCCCGCAAATTTAGATCCTTCAAGTCAATGCACATTCTAAGAGAACCATCCTCTTCCAAAAAAACTGGAGCACCCCAGGGGACTTACTAGGCCTTATGAAACCCTTATCTAGGAGATCTTTCAACTGTTCTTTCAACTCCTTAACCTACGCATGATCCATTTTGTAAGGAGGAATAGATATGGTGCATATCAGGGAGGAGGTCAATACTAAAGTCAGTCTCTCGCTTGAGAGGGATTCCTAGTAGATCATCTGAAAACACCCCTTGATACTCACATACAATAGGGACTGACTGAAGAGTCGGGGTCTTAGATGTTTAATTCTTAACTCGAACTAGATGGTACACTCAACCCTTAGAGATCATCTTCTTGGCTTTAAGATAGAAGATAAAGCAACCTACAAGCATAACTAAACTATCCTTCCTCTCTAGGTTTGGCTCCCCTGGGAATCGAAACTCTACTGTCTTGGTTCTACAATTAACTGAAGCATAACATGCATACAACTAATCCATACCAAAAATAACATCGAAATCCTTAATCTTTAACTTTACTAACTCAGCTGAAGTGACTTTTATGAATAACTATGATAGGGTAATTTCTATATACCCATCGAGTTATGACTAACTCATTGATAGGAGTAGATACTGAGAAGTGTTCTAAAAGAATTTCGAAATTGGCACCAAACTAACAACAACATAAGGAGTCACGAAGGATAATGTATCCCCTGGGTCTTGTAACATACATAAACATCAAGATGGAAGACTTGTAACATACTCGTGACCACATTTGGTGAGCTCTCCTACTCCTGGCGAGACGCTAATGCATTGAACCTATTCTGGCATTGATCACCATCTGCACTAGAAGATACACCTATCTGAGGTGGGCAAGCTACTGGAGCTACTAAAGTAGTAGCTGGAGCATAGCCTCTACCATCACCCTGTCTGGCTTAACGGTAATACCTACGCATGTGCTCAGGCTTCCCACATCTTAAGAAAACATCTAAGCCCACCAAGCACTCTCTTGGGTTATTCTTGCCATACTTCATGCTAGCTAGGAAAGTGTGCTCCCTTGACATTCTCCTCTGTCCCCTAAAGCTTGATTCTCTACCTCTTTAATTACCCTCGGGCCTAGATGGAACACTGGTTGATGATGGGGCTGGCGCTGACGACCTCTGACGGGACTGTGGGTGATGTCCACCACCATACCTCTACTGAGAATACCCAAAGCTCCCTGTCCTGGCCTCTTGGCCTCTCTCTCCTTCTCCTTCATTTGCTCCTCCACAATCTGTTGAGCATGAATCATCAATCGAGAGATATCCTTCTCACTGATGATCATAGCAGTCTGAAACTCATGCACTGATGATCTAGGGCATATTTATATGCCCAAGTGATATTCAAATGCATCATTTTTGCCTTGTTTATCCAACAACGTTTGTACATTCTCATGTAAATTGTAGGAAAGTGTGAATTTATACTAACCAACATGATTAGCGT
>JACEIK010004528.1:42412-60728 GCA_018107945.1 Datura stramonium
ATGAAACTAGCATAATTGGGCATCGTACTCTTAAAACTTTGAAATCATAATTTGTAATTAAAATCATTATAAAACATTCCCGTGAATCTTAAAACATCATTAGAAACATGAATAGAATTGACCCATGATAGTAACATAGAGAATTTCATAAATTGAGTTAGAACCCCATGGAACCATAACTTGAATTCATGAATTAAGAAGGGATTTGGGCATGAGAGTGAAGGGACACTTCCATTTATAATCGTAGATACCTGGTTTATCTGGTGTTACACACTTCGTTTAATGCCTAAGAGTTTTGGAGAAGAACTTGAAGAGTTCTATGCTTGATCTCCTTAGGAATCCTCTAGTCTCGCATGCATGGAGAATGAATAGGTTAGAATAGATCAAACCCTCCTAAAACCCTCCTAGCCGAGCTTAAAACGCCGTAGTATAGGGCTTAGGAGTTTAGAAATATGAAATTTCCCTAATTAAAATGCGGGAAAATTACACACTACGAGGTGCCATGACTCGTCCTATGGTTCATTCCTCGATCCTACGGGTCGTGCTTTCCTCCCATTGTAGACTCTAATCAAACCTGAGTTCTGAAATTTTCCATGGTTCAAACCACAACTCATATCTTCATCCAACGAGTCTTGGGATCCATCTGTTACCACGACTGGTAGAAATTCCCTACTCCTTCCTATGGGTGGGGGCATGACTCATTGTTCCTTAAAACGGGTTGTACCTTGACCTGTACCATCAAACTATGCCACCCTAGATCCCAACCAATGGGTCCTTACCACGATCCGTGGTTCCTCAACACGGGTCGTACCACGAGTCATCCTGAGTTAAAATTTCATATTTTTCTACTGAACACATCCCAAATCCGGGGAGTATAGTCTTAGGCACTTTTGGGGTATTTTAATTATAAATCCTACACATGAATAATTGAAAACATGAAGAAAAATGGGAGTCTTCATCATGACTGTCACCATCATGAATGAGCACATGACTCCCTAACTATCTCACTCAAGTGGGGGCAGAGTCTGTCCTAAACCTTATTAGGGCAAAGAACGATAAAGGTGTGATATCACTTGTGATCCACTTCGGGCTGGGGGAAACACACTCTGGCGAGGCTCTAAACATGAATATATATTCCTACAATAGCATATAATTCTGAGACCTGGGTGCGCCGAATCCTAGCCTACTCGGTGCTAGATACTACTCTGAAAACATGCATACTTCTCATAGTCATAATCATGAAACAAACTTGGTTTTAAATGGGCTAGTTGAAAACATGATATCATAATCATACTTGACGTACGTGAACCAAACATGAAAACAATGTTTCTACTTCGACCATAATACATAAGCTTTAAATTCGTGGAATTCATGCATACTTGAATCAATAGTCATGACTTGATTTTACAGATTTATAAGCTTAAAACTCATAAAAATCATACATAATTTAGAGAAATCATCATAGAGGAACAGTGGGAGACTTCATCATTACCGACACAATCATGAATGAGCACATGATGCCCCAACCTACTCGGTGCTAGATACTACTCTCAAAACATGCATATTTCACATAGTCATAATCATGAAACATACTTGGTTTTACATGGGATAGTTGAAAACATCAAATTATAATCATACTTGACACATGTGAACTAGCCATGAAAACAATGCCGCTACTTCGGTCATAATACATATGCTTGAGATTTGTGGAATTGATGCATACTTGAATTAATAGTCAAGATTTAAATCTATAGATTCATAAGCTTAAAACTCATAAAAATCATACATAATTGGGTGAAATAATCATAAACTTGAAAAAATATATCCATAAGAGATTCTAGTAGAAAAAACATGTATTCATAGTCATAAATCATGAATAGAAGGATGAGAGAGTTGGATTCATAAAGAATTATGAGAATTTCATCATATTTTGGTCTAACCCTACAATTTACCAATTTGGTACTATAAGAATAGAGATAATGAGATTGATCTTTAAAAGGGAATGAGGGCGGAATAATTCCCCCATTAATAACCCTAAATAACTGGGCTTAAAGAATCTTTAACTTGATTTAGAGTCCCAAGGAAAATTGAGCAGAAGATGACGAAGAACCCTAGCTTTTCTTGAGGGGATTTGATCTTCATTTAGAGGTTTTTAGGAGTATAATGAGGGTTTATAATGAATAAAACTCTTTAGAACACCCTTTTAAGAGTTCAAAACGACTTAGTTTAGGAGTTAGCAGCATAAAAATTACTAAACGCCCTTAATAACCCGGTCGCTGAATTGCCTCCACCAGACCCAACGATTCACCTAACGACCTGTTAGGACTCTTGATGGGTCTTCACCAATAACCCATTACCACTGGAAAAAAATTTCATTCCTTTGATTTTTTCTTGACGCCTCCACTTAACGATTCTTCATGACACTTTACGGATCACTTAAGCAGTCAATAAGACCCTCAAAACTCTAACTTCCTCCATCTTTTTACACTTAATAGGTTACTTAAATACCCCTCAAGTGACATAACAAGTCACTTGATGACTCATTCTATGACCTGGTGCAGTTTTTTTAATTTTCTTCATTTCAATCCTCGGGTCTGACCTTAGGGACTTTTGGGGTGTTACAATTATTCTTAATTGTGGGAACAAGTTCAGAGGATGATTCAGAGAAGAAGCAGGGACCAATGTGTGAACTAACAGTTCATTGGTTTATCCAACAGTCTGCTGTGTTGGCCGTGGGTTCTGCCAGTTGGAATTTTAATTCAGCAGTCCAGGGGTATTTTGGTAAAATCCTATGCTTTTAACTTCTAAGTGGTGTTGTTTTATAATTACTAATGGGATGATTAAGGGGTTAAAATTATCCTAAAACATCTTTCTCTTCAAACATCATAAGTTAGAATTTCTCACTCAAGGAAGAGTTAGGATTCATCATCTTCTCTTTCTCAATTTCTCTTGAATCTTCAAATCAAGCAAGAATTTCATCAAGCCCAGGTATGTGGGGTCATGAATGGGGAATTCTTAAACCCTCATTCCCACTTTCAAATCAGTTTCATGATTTCAAGTCTCCAATCATGTTTTATAGAAATTCTAGGGTAAAACCCAATTTTGATGAAATCTCTCATGTTCTTCTATGAATTCAATTCTCTTATGATTCAATCTATATTTTATAATTATGATTAAATGTTTTCTACAAGAATCTCGTATGAACCTATATTTTCAAGTTATGTTGATTTACTCAATTATGCATGAATTTCAGAATTTTCAAGCTTATGTATCATGGTAGATATAGCGGTATTCGTTTCATTGATAATTTACGTATGTCAAGTATGCTTATGATTTCTATGATTTTAAAATATTCCGTGAAAAATCATGTTTGCTTCATGATTATGACTTAATAATATGCATGTTTTGGGAGTAGCATCTAGCACCGAGTAGGTCGGGATTCAGCATACCTAGGTCTCAAAACTACGTGCCATTGTATGTATGATTATGTTAGGGGCCTTGCAAGAGAGTGTTCCCCCACCTGTATGGGCTCATGAGTGATATTACGCCTTTATCGTTCTTTACCCTGGTAAGGCATAGGATGGCTCTGCCAACTTGAGTGAGATAGTTGGGCATTATGTGCTCATTCATGATGGTGTCGATTATATATGTCTCCTACTGTTTGTCATGTTTCATGTTATTCATATTCAGGTTTTACCATATTATGTTTTATAGTATATTTGACCAATTGATCAGCTTATAAGTTTACGTACGATTTCAAACATGTTAAACGGTATGATTTTACTTCAAAAACTTGGGTCAATATTCTTCAGCTCATGATGAATGGCTAATGTTTATGACTATCTTACGACTATGACCTTTAGCATACTGACCTTACTCTCATATTTTATTTATCCTACATACTTGATATATTTAAAGTACTGATCACATACTTTCGCACTATATCATTTTACGATATAGGTTCAAGTGACTAGTCTCTACCTTGTCGTTAGATCTATCCAGCTCCAGCCCCAGCAGTTTTGGTCAGTTCTCTTCATTCAAGGACGTAAGTTTTGACGCATGTCTTTCTTTATGTCTTTCAGTTTTTAGACTTTAGTGGAGCTAGTTGAGAGTGTTGTCCTATCAGTTCATCTTATGAGTACAGGCTTTCAAACTCGATGTTATATGCTTTAGCGGTTTTAACTTGTTGTCCCTTTTACACCATTTATGATATCATCGACTTCCACAGGCCTTATGCAATGCTTTATGAAAGTTCTGCTTTGTTTATTTTCTAATGTAAGTTATGCATGTTAAATAGGTTAGCTTGGATCCATTCATGATTCTAGGTCTCGTGTCGCAGTCCGGAGTCCATGCTCGGGTTATGACAAACTTGGTATGAGAGAAACAAATTTAGGTGTTTCCTAAGGTGTTTGAAAGACACATTTTGTAGAGTCTTTCTTATGGGTTTTAAAAGACACACTTATGAGGGAGAGGCTACAACACGTTTTAGAAAACTTTTCTTCTTTCAAGATCTATGTCATGTTATGAAGTTCAAGTCTGTCTATTCCTTTAACTCATGCTATACGCGTTTGTAGAAGATTTCTCCCTAAAGAGCCAACAGAAGAAGGAACAGAAATAGAAATAGCCATGGGAATGAAAATGGAGATGCGCATCAGCCAGTCTCACTGATAATGCTCAAATATACACTCCTATAAAAGTATGACGCGGATGTTTTCAATAAAGAACCCAATTAGGTTGGGGTCGATCCCACAGGAAATAGAGTCAAGATGTAGAGTAATGCTTAGTATTTATGCTTTTAGTTCTGTTATTTCCTAATGTGGGGTTTAAGAAAATAATCATATACGATTATTGAGAATCGATGTTGTCGTCAAGTTTATGCAATCAACTACGAAGATGTTCTCCATGGAATCATAACAACTTTGGGTTAATACACTAGTGCTTTATCCCAATACTTAGCATGTAGAACTAATAACATAGGTCATCCAAATGACTGATTCGTCTATATTAGATCACTTGAGTGTTTTCACTTTACCTATTACCAATTGTTCCAAATTAATTATCCTGTGACTGCAGCTTAAGTTATACAATGAACCATAAAGTTCAAGGATTTGTTGTTCTTCTCTTTTCCTAATATCTACCTCTCTAGGTTCAAGAAAGTAGAGAATTCAGAAAAGTCCTAACATTGCACTCCATTAAGAAACATTTAAAGATGAAGAGAAGACAATACGTGCATACATATTGGTTTAGAATCACTATGTGCAAACCCTAGTTAGTTATTCCACCATGGTTCTCACAATCCTTGTTGTGAATGTTTTATCCTCTCATGTTTGTAAGAATAAAATTAGCATTCATTGAAGAGAACATAATTAATGACTTACAATGATGATTGGATGAAAACCCTATTGATTAATTCACAGCTCAACAATGATCAATTCAAGAACAATGAATAATCTCCAAGAATATTGACAAAAAAACTCAAAGGTACTTGTTCTCTATCAAAAAGTCGAACTCCCCATAAAAATTACCTAGAATAGTATTTATACGAATAATTAGAAACCTTTTCTAAATTAACAAGAAAATTGATTTAACTGTCGCCACCTGATCCTATGACTCATACCATGAACCTACGAGTCGTACCTTCCACTCGTACAATGCTTGGCAGTCATGAGTTTGATTATGTCCTGGAGTTGGTATGACTCGTATAATGCTCCTACAAGTCATACATATTTGGCGTGGTCTGAATGTGCAAAGTTTTTCCTCCTCTGAATATTTCCACGAGTGCTTTGGTACGACTCGTACCTTGATCTCACGACTTGTTGTTGCCTCTTGTACCATGCAATCTGCCACTAAACCTTTTCTCTGAAATTTACCATGACTCCTTGGTATGAGCTATATGTGGTCATCACGACTCATGGTTGCTACCGGTATTAGGAGTCTAGACAAGTGTAGGACTTTCTGAATATTTTTATGACTGATTGGTATGGCTCGTACCAAGAGTCGTACTTTGCCAATGCCTTGAGCATCTCCTCTGGATTTTATCACGAATCAAAGTACGGGTCGTACCACCAAGGTATGACTCATACTAAGGACTATAATTAGCCATCTTTTGCACTTTTTCACTTCTTCTACAGATTTCAACTCAAACACATTATTTCTCTAAAAACACAGCAAAAGTGCATCATATTTGTATAAACATACGTAAGACTATGTATATTTCCTCAGTTTTTAGCATCGGAAGTGTTGTAAACCCACAAAACATCAACACCCTCAACTTAAAGCTTTTACATGTCCTCAGGCATACAAAAATAACTATAAATTGATGCTTAACTAGAAAGTAAAGTAGCAGACCTATAGCCAACATACCAAAATTTGCACACATGACCATTATCAGATATTGACCCCTTTTTCATTCAAAACCAAGTAAGTTATGCATACATGCAACTATAACTCATGAAACATAGGGATCTAGATATGGAATCTAACTTTTAATAGTAAACTAAGCTATCACCTAAACTAAGCTATCACCAATACTATTCACACAAACAATCGTAGAATGCACATAACTATGTAACCTCACATCAAATGAAGTCCCTCATACACAAATATTTATATATATATATATATATATATGAGAAATTTGGGACTACCAAGCAAGACTTTACTCACAAAGAAGTTCCAAATACTATACAATCTGATATAGGATTGTTCTTATTTTCTATACTTCGATTTTTCGCATAATCGTGCTAGAATCAATATAGGACTTTTATTGGCTTGTAATATAGGATTCGGGTTGGTTATGGTAGATATGGACATAGTGACTAAACCTCTTGGGTACTGCACGACTTGACTTCACTTCTCACTTTTTACCCATTTTTTACTTTCTCAACTTTTTCCTACCCTTTTCACCATTCGACTGCAATTTGTGGGTTGGTGACTTTTATTTCTTCTTTTTTCAGCTTTATTTATTGCATTTTTTCTTTTTCTTTCTTTTTTCTTTTCTTTACTTTTGATCACTATACCCAACCTTTCACTAATCAGCCTTTTTATATTTTTGTCCCCCGCCTCATCTATGCATCTCTATAATAGTCATCCTCAACTTAGGCATTTTTCTTGAGTTGAGGTTAACTATGTCTAGGGAGGGACCATGGCCAAACAAGGTTTGTTATAAACAAAATAGGGAAGGTGAATGGGCTAATAAAAAAAAGATCACTTTTCGGCTCAACATGGGATCAAGGGATTCATTTTATTTGGTAGGGTTATTTAAGATAAAAGTGGGTTAATACATAAATGGCCTATGATCTTTTCCTAACCAACTGTCCTACACCCTATGCAAAGACCAACCAAGTAAGTTCTAGATCCTCTACACTGTAATGAACTAGGTAAGCATCCTCACTCACTCATTGTGCAGGTTTGCATTTATTCTACCTAGATGGTTCATGCACATTTAAGCTACAATTACACATGCTAATCTACCAGATTCCATAAAAAGATCCACAATAATCATGCTTTGCAATAAACACACACAGCTAACACAAAAATGTTAAAACGGGTCATTTTTTCAACACTTTCCAAAAGTATCAAACATATGTGCATTTTTTGGTTGTAAAGTACCTCTAAACTATTTCTAGTTAAACAAAACAAAAACAAAATCCTAAACATGTCAGTTCTACTAGATAGCATGTCCGAGGGAAATGAAACAAGACAACAAAAACCCTCGAACGAAAACCAAAAACCAAAAACAAGTACACTTGCCCCCCCTCCCCCTTAAATGCAGTCTTTGTCCCCAAAGCATAAAAAAGAAACATTAGGATAGGGACATACACGTAGCACTCTAAGTGCTCATGTCATTCTGAGGAGGTGGGTGAAAAGGCACACTCCCCTCCAATGTATTTGTGGTGCCAGCGGTGGCCGGCATACTCAATTGTGTGGAACTCGGGGCAGTCTCAATAGTAGTGGTAATAACAATGACCTCATCATCAACTCGAGATAAATGTGGCTCAACGGAAGGGTCTTTTCCACTAGCAAGCTCTCCAGGAATAGTAGTGGTGGAACTCCCCAGTCCTCTAGCTCTCTCCCGCACCTCTGACGAGTTCTCGTCATGAGACTGCAGGCTCTCCACTGTCGCCCACTTGTGCTCATTCCTCTCTTTTCTCTTTCTCTTCCTTGAGGAATCATCATTAACTACCTTCAAGGCCCTCTTTTTTCCCTTCAATCCATCAGTTGTTGTTGGAGCCCAAAATACTCCAAAGTTGAGTTCCCCGTCAACCTTAGCATCTAGCTCCAGAATGGTGGTCATTGCTAATATTGCCGGCTACCTGACTTCGTAGGGCCCCTGACTTCTCTCTCAAGCTCCTTTTATCTGATTTTTTAGCTAATCGCTCATTGAGCTTGAGATCAAAGCTATCTAACCAATTGTGTAGTCCTCTAGCAGCCTCCTCGATCTCATCCTTGACCCAAGGCTTGACATTCTCCATCATCAAGTTGACCTTTTTATTAGTCAACATAAATCTCTTTTCCAATTTATAGAGGAAATCGTGGGCTACCAATATACATCTTGAAGGGACCTACGCCAATGTGGCTAATGGAGGTATGGATGAAGTGCTGGGGTCAGTTACTGTGTGACCGTCTTCTGTGGCCGGTGTATCACTCTGCTCCATGGAGGTAGGGGTAGCTTGCTTCTCATCCTCTACTGGATGTGACGATGGAACTGCTGCTAGTAGTCTAACCCAGCTCACCGGGTTCATAACTTCTTAAATCAGCCCAATATCTACAGTCTTGTGTACCCAACTTTAGTGTCTATCTCCGCTATCACCCTCACTCCAAAGTCTCTACAAAGCTAGTGTATGAGACTCAATAATGGGATAGTGGTTCTCGAGCCTAGGGCGCGATCTCGAATCTCCTCAACTATCACTCTTAGGATGTTGATGGCGTATCTAGACATGATACAAGCCACCAATGCTACTCTATCAGCACTCACGGTGTTGTCATTCACAATCGGTGACAACCTGTGGCAAACCACTATCCATCAGACATTTTCTATGAAGTTGAGTGAAGCCTTTGTGACATGTCATTCACTGGTCACCCACTCTACCTCCTCTTTATCCTCAGCAATAACTCCCGCTAGCCATCTTACCTTTCTCTGTCGCTCTTCGAGGACCAATTGCTTCACCCTTTTCAGGGCATCACTCTGTAGTCAAACTCAGTTATGGCATCTAGAGCTCAGAACTCTGGCCCATACAATATCCATGCAATGGTCTACTCAGAGACATCAATTACAAATCCCTGGAACATGATACTATCAAGCCTAGGCTGCTCCTTAAATTTTTTCCTGGCCTTTGCCTTCTGCTCCATCGTCGCCAAGTAGTTGGCATTGAACTCCCTAACTAATTCAGCACTGTAGTTGTCAGGGTTCTAGCCATCCACTCAAACCCATAAAAGCTAAACATCCACTTCATCTCCTAGAACTTATTCAGAGCACCGGTTAGGATCTGGGATTCCTCCTGAATACTCTACCCGGGGTGCTGTTTGGAGGTAAGAGTGAGGCCCTGCTCATATATCTCCCACCAAGCACAGTCTACCTAATGGTACGAATCTTTGGAGGTGGAGTATGGTCATCATCATGAGCTTGGGCCTCCTTCTCCAACCTAGTCTCATGTGCACCCTGAATTGGTTGGGCCTCATCAAACCCCTCCTCAGCATTTGAGCCACTCCTGGACTCTTGCGGCTATTCACCGGCTCCCTCCTCATACTAGGGAGCATTTGTCAGAGTGGCATAGGTAACATCGGCCTGAGACTTGGCCTGTGCCCTAGTGGACCATGGTTCATCAATATCATCAGTATCAATTTGATAATCCTCCAGCGAACCACTAGGGGTACCCTTATCCTGCTCAGAAGTTGAAGGTTCATCTACTAATTCCCTTTGGACAGCAATTTTAGCTCTAGCATTTTTATCCTGGGCCTTCTTGTTTTCTTGTCTCTTGACTATCATTGTACCTATGGAGAAAAGGTTAGTTCAGCTGATTCGAGAAAAATAAATTAGGAAAAACATCCTTTTCACTTTGCCACGAGTCATCAGTACATATCATACTAGGGTGGTATGATTCGTACTAAGACTCTTAGTATCTCATGACATTATGACGACTCATTGGTACGAATCGTACCAAGTTTGTACCGTTCGTACTAATGGTTGTAAATGACTTTCCAGAAAATTTATATTCTCAATATTTTGGTACAACTCATGTTACGAACCATAGTACGATTCTACTAGTAATACTAAGAGTCATGATGTTGCTTTTGAACTTGACCCTTTCTACTTCTTGGTACAATAACTAGGTATGACTTGTAGTGGGATAACACGGGTCATACTCAGTCACTGTCACAACCTGAACATAGGCCCGGATCGAGACACGAGACAAGGAACCCCGAGCGACTCCAAGTCGACTCATGGCATGAACATAACATCTAAATCAATCATAAGAAGCGGAATATCAACATGATAAACTTAGCGGAAGTCTGAAAAGCCTCTAATACTGATGTCTGAAAAGCCTCTAATACTGATGAGTTGATGGGATAAGACCCCAACTAACTCTCTAAGTCTGATATTAAATGCATAAAGAAAACTGATAAAGCATGGCCCTCAGGAGATGAGGACTCACCAACAGATGTGGGATGCTAACTAAGAAAGGCTAGGTAAGGATGAGGCTAAGTCTTAGGATCGGAGCCTATATCATAAAACGATACAACATAGAGTATGTGGTCAGTACGTGGAATATACCGTGTATGCAAAGTAAGTAAAACCGCTTAAATAAGTAAAATACTTTAAAACATGCATAATAAAAAACATAATTAGAACAAGAATCTGAGAGTAGGGCTTGCATGCTATTTTTTTCTGAAATCATGATCTGAACATAACATAACATCATAACTGAATCGAATGGCCCAAAGCTGAAATCTGATAATCATAAATAAAACTGAACATTGGGTCAAACCTTCTTTATAACATATATNATATATCACGAATGATAAACATGCATAACTGAAATCATCAGGAACAATGGGAGACTTGTCATATAACCGACATACCACGATAGAGCTTACATGGTCCAAGCTATCACACTCAAGTGAGTAGAGTCGTCCCAAGCCTTTCCAGGGATAAGGACGATACCATGATATTGATATCCAGCTCGAGGCCCGATTGGGTCAGGGGATAGGTCACAAGGGAGGTCCAAAACTATATATATGATATGTATAAATCTACGTTGTCACGTAGTTCTGAGGCATAGGGTCGTCCGACCCTTATCCTACTCAGTGCTAGAAATTACTCCCAAAAACATGCATATGCTCTCCAACGTTTTTCAATGAAGCTTACCATCGTCTATTGACGAAGCTCAATAATCAAATACATATCAAATCTGAAATCATATATGAGGAGCTTTAGCTCAAACAATACCACAAGCTGAATATAATTGGAGTCCTAACTCAGAAACCATGTGGTAAGCTTAATTCGTAAAATCATAAATCATACTTGAACATATGGCCATTACCCAATACTTTAACATGCTTGAAAATACTTAATTCACTTGAAAACATGATCATAAACATGGGTAACCTGAAAACTTGCTTTTCATCAATAATTTCTCATCATACTTAAACATTCATCATAAATCTCAACTTCCATCAACTTCGCATAATTGGGAATTTTAATTTATAGAGCTTGAAATATGATTTCAATTGAAAACAATGTAAAACTTGCCCATGAATCATAATTCAATAGTAGAAATATATTTAGATTATACCCATGTAGAAAATTAGGAATTTCATGCATTGGATTAAAACCCCATAGAATCAACATATGAATTTTCATGATTTAGAGAGAGATTGGGCATGGGTGTGAACGAATTCACCCACTCATAACCCTACATACCTGATATTATCTGATTCTACCACTCCCTAGATTGCCCAACGAAGGATTGAGGAAAAATTTGAAGGAATTAAGCTTGATCACCTCTCTAGCTCTCTAACTTTGCATACATGAGTAAGAATGGCCTAAAATGAACTTACCCCTCTTAAAAGGCATCATTCATAGCTTAAAACAATGTAGTTTAGGCTTTAGGATCGTAGGAGTTATGGAAAAGCCCTTACTAACTTCACAGAAAATAACTAATTGCCAGTCCAAATGAGGGATTGGACGAGTTGTCACCTTGGACCACGACTCGTGGCCTCTAGTCATCGAGTGCACTCCCATTTTTCCTAAAAGGTTCCCCACAAGGGGCCTAACGGATCATCATTGGTGGCCACAACTTGTGGTCACCTCTCGATATCTTCACTGCCCAAAAGTCCCTGATTCTTCTCCAACCCTGACCACGGCTGACTCAATGAGTCATGGGGTCTGACCTCGACTCGTGGTCATGCCCGTGGTGAATCAAATAAAAAATTCCAAAACTTAAGGCAAGTAATTCACCACAACTCACCTAACGACTCATGGTCAACCCCACAGGTCCAGTAACTACCCGTTCTGTGATCTGGTGCAGAATTTCCATTTTTCTCCATTTCAACTCCCGGGTCTAATCTTAGGGCTTCCGGGACATTATAATATCTCCCTCATGCGAGAATTCATCCTCGAATGTTGGAAAACATACATAAAAACAAAGAAATGCAATTATCATATTCAAATACTGATCATACAAGTTGAAAACTAACGGAATGACTAACCCCAATTCAAACTACACAACTGAACTGAATTCTTGAATTATACATACATCCATATACATGAAAGAAACTAGGGTACATGAACTGAATATGAAACTGATTGGGGTTTTAGGGCAAGAATTGATACCTCAAGATGGGACTGAGCCGGTAGAGAATAAATGTGGGTTTCTAGCCATCATATCTTCTTTGGCTTCCCATGTAGCTCCCTCAACATGTTGATTCCTCCATAAGACCTTTACCGAAGCTACTTCTTTGTTCCTTAGCATCCGAACCTGTCGATCTAGTATTTCCACCAGAACTTCCTCATAACTAAGGTTGTCCTTCACATGACACTGTCCACCGGGACAACTAGAGTTGGGTCACCCAAACACTTCTTTAAGAGCGATATATGGAAGATGGGATGAACTGAATCTAACTCTGAGGGTAGCTCTAACTCATAAGCCACCTTTCCAACACGTCTCAAAATCTGGTATAGGCCAAAATAGCGGGGACTAAGTTTTCCTTTCTTTTCGAACCTCATCACTCCCTTCATGAGAGACACCTTCAGAAACACCCAATCATCAATCTCAAACTAAAGTTCCCTCCTCCTCACATCGCCGTAGGACTTCCAGTGACTTTGAGTTGTTTTCAACCTTTCCCTTATCAACTGAACTTTCTCCATAGCCTCATGGACTAAATTCGGACCTATCACAGTCAAATTCAAACCAACTGATAGGCGATCTACATCTCCGCCCATAGAGATCCTCGAACGAAGCCATCTGAATGCTGTAATGGTAGCTGTTGTTGTTTGCAAACTCAGTGAGAGGCAAATGATCATCCCAACTACCATTAAAATCAATAACACAGGCTTTCAACATGTCCTCGAGGGTCTGAATTGTCCGCTCCGCTTGACCATCCATTTGCGGGAGAAATGTTGTACTGAGCTTGATCTAAGTACCAAGTCCTTTTTGAAATGACCTCCAAAATTGAGAGGTAAATTGAGTACCTCTATCCGATATGATGGACAAGGGCACTCCATGCAATCGAACTAGCTCTCAGATGTATAGTTTGGCATAATCCTCCGTTTAATCAGTGGTCTTGACTGGAAAAAAGTGAGCGGCTTTGGCCAACTTGTCTACAACAACCTAAATGGAGTCATATTGCGGACGAGTGCGAGGTAAAACTGTAATGAAGTCCATATTGATCTTTTCCCACTTCCAATTAGGGATGCTAATATCTTGGAGCACACCTCCGGGTCTTTGATGTTCAACCTTCACCTGTTGACTGTTTGGACACTTTGCCACAAATTCTGCTATGTCCTTCTTCATGAAATTCCACGAATAGACTTCCTCTAGGTCACAGTACATCTTGGTGGCACCTGGATGTATAGAATATCAAGATCCGTGAGCCTCGTGCAATATCCGGTCTCTCAAATCATCAACATCTAGAACATATAAGTGATCCTATTATCAAAGCACACTATCCCCCCCTTTGGAGAAGATCTCTATCTTCTGATTCTGAACAACTTCCTTCAATTTCACCAAGATAGGGTCCTCGTCTTGTCTAGCTTTTACATCAGTCACCAAGGATGATTTTGACCCATTCTGAACAATTATTCCACCATCTTTTGAGTCGACCAAACGAACTCCCAACTATGCAAGTCTATGCACATCTTTCACCAATTCCTTCTTCTCCTCCTCTACATGGGACACACTCTCCATAGATAGTCTACTAAGAGTGTCAGCTACTACTTTGGCTTTGCTCGTGTGGTATAGGACACTCATATCATAATCCTTGAGTAGCTCTAATCACCTCCTTTGACACAGATTGAGATCCTTCTAAGTAAACACATATTATAGGCTCTTGTGGTCTGGAAACACATCTATGTGGACCCTGTACAAATAGTGTCTCCATATTTTCAAGGCAAATACACCGCTGCCAATTCAAGATCATGAGTCGGGTAATTCTTTTCATGCACTTTCAGCTATCTAGAAGCATAAGCTATAACCTTTCCATGTTGCATCCATACACATCCAAGTCCGATCCTTGAAGCATCACAATAAACCACAAACCCATCCGTGCCCTCGGGTAGGGTCAACACTGGTGTTGAGGTGAGTCAAGCCTTCAACTCTTGGAAGCTCTTATCATAAGCCTCCGACCATTGGAACTTTACGTTCTTCTGGGTTAGTTTAGTCAACGATGCTGCAATAGATGAAAACCCTTCAACAAATCTCCTATAGTAGCCAGCTAAGCCCAAGAAACTTCTGATATCTGAGGGATTCACTAGTCTGAGCCAATTCTTCACCGCCTCTATATTCTGAGAGTCTACTTGCACACCCTCACTATACACCACATGACCCAAGAATGCTACGAAATTTAACCAAACTCAAATTTGCTGAATTTTGCATAAATTGACGATCCTTCACGGTCTGCAACACCACCCTCAAATGAGCGGCATGCTCCTCATCGCTCCGAGAGTATACAAGGATGTCATCAATGAACACGATCACGAATATGTCTAGATATGGCTTGAACACCCTGTTCATTAGATCCATAAAAGTTGCAGGCGCATTCATTAGTCCAAAAGACATAACTACAAACTCATAGTGACCATACCGAGTTCTAAAAGTTGTTTTCAAAATGTCACTCTCTCGAACCTTGAGCTGATGGTACTCGGATCTGAGGTCTATCTTGGAAAAGAACTTGGCACCCTGAAGCTAGTCAATTAAGTCGTCAATCCTGGGGAAACCATACATGTTCTTGATGGTGACCTTGTTTAATTGCCAATAGTCAATGCACATCCGAAGGGAACCATCCTTCTTTCGGATAAATAAAACTGGTGCAGCCCATGGAGACATGTTAGGTCTGATGAAACCCTGTCTAGAAGGTCCATCAATTGATCTTTCAACTCCTTTAGCTTGGGTGGGACCATTCTGTAGGGAGGCATAGATATAGGTTGCATGTCCGGTAGAAGGTCAATACCAAAATTAATTTCTCTCTCAGGAGGAATACCCGGTAGATCATCAGGGAACACTTTTGGATACTCACATACTACTGGGATTGACTGAACAGTCGAGGTTTTGGATGTACATCCTTAACCCTAACTAGATGGTGCACACAACCTTTGGAAATAATCTTTCTGGCCTTAAGGTAAGAAATGAAATGACCTACAGGCACAACTAAACTACCCTACCATTCTAAGACTGGCTCACCCGGAAATCTGAACTTTACCATATGGGTTCTACAATTAATTGAGGCATAACATGCAAATAGCCAATCCATGTTGAGAATAACATCAAAATCAGTCATAACTAACTCTTCTAGATCTACTAAGGTGATTTTCTGAAGGACTGAGATCAGGCAATCTCTATACACCCGTCTAACTATAACTGAATCACCAACTGGAGTAGAGACTAAGAAGGGTTTTGATAAGATTTCGAGACTGACTCCGAAGCTACTAGCAACATAGGGCGTAATAAAGGACAAAGTAGCCCGTGGATCTAACAAACCATAAATATCAAGGTGGAAAACTCATAACATACCAGTAACCACGTCTAGGGAGTACTCTTGCTCCTATTGGGATGCTAAGGCAAATAATTTGTTCTGGCGCTGTCCACCACCCGCACTATTAGATGCACCCTGTTGAGATGGGCATACTAGTGGAGCTGCTGGACTAGAAGTTGGGCCCCAGCCCCTATCCTGGCCCTATCTAGCTTATAGGAAGTCTCTAAGCATATGTCCAGGCTTCCCATAACCGAAGCAAGCACCTATACCCGCTAAACATTGACATGTGTGCCTCCGACCACACTGGTCACAAAGTGGAATACTAGAGTCTGTGGGCCTGCTGCTCTGACCCCTGGAGCCTGATGCTCATCCCTTTGATCGTGCCTAGGTCTGAATGGCGCACTCATGGCTGAAGATGCTGGGGCTGATGATCTCGGGTGAGACTGCTGACAGTGCCCACCACCTGTCCTCTGCTGCGAGAACCCATAATTATCTATCCTGGCCCTCTTGGCCTCTCTACCTCTCTAATATGCAACCTCTATCTACTAAGTGTACAACACTATCCGAGGGTAATCCATATCCTAATGAAGCATGGCGGTCCTGCAATCCTTATCCAGGTAGTCCGCCAGTCCATGTACACACTGACTCACTCGAGCCCTCTAATCTGCCACAAGCTCTAGTGCATGCTTAGACAAATGGGTGAACTCTAAGGAATACTCCTGAACTGTCATGTTACCCTGCTTTAGATTCACAAACTTGGCCACTTTCATCTTTTTTATCTTACGGGGGAAGAACCGATCTAGAAATGTAACACGAAACTCATCCCAACTGATAGGGCCTTGTCTTACTGCCCTACTATCGTTTCACTACCTTAACTAGATATGTGCAATCCCTTCCAACTAATTAGAGGCCAATTCAATGCATTCCTATTTGTCACCTCATGACCTGGGTGACCTTCAGAATCTCTTCGATGAACTCATGTGGATCCTCATCCAACCTTGACCCTGTTAACTCTGGAGGTCCTCAAGAAGTCTCTGACTCTAACCGCCACCGCATTCTCATTTTGAGGTAAATGCACCACTACTTATTGGCTAACCTAGGCATTCAAGGGATGTGCTAGCATCTGAATGGCCGCCCTAAATTCAGTGCAGGCAGCTGGCTCTGGTGTATGCTCCTCATGAACTGGTGGGGCTTGTTGGTGCCCTTACCTATTGCCATCCTCATGGCTATTTCCGCCTATTTCTTCTGTCGATTACTCTGCGGGGAGACATGATTCTTTACACGCATATAGAACAAGTTAGAATGATAAAGAGAGACATTCATCGCACGACATAGATCATGAAAGAAGGAAATATTTTCTAAACGTCTCGTAGCCTCTTCTTCATAAATGTGGTGCGCTTCACACCCATGAATAAGAATATATTTAACGCGGCTTTCAGACACCCTAGAACACTTCAAACCTATCTGATACCTAGTTTTTCACGACCCAAATATAGGCCTGAATCGAGACACGGGACAAGGAACCCCGAGGGACTCCAAGTTGACCCATGGCATGAATATAACATCTAACTCAATCATAAAAAGCAAAAGATCAACCTGATAAACTTAGCGAAAGTCTGAAATAAGCATACATCAGAAAAATACAAAAATCTAAAGTTGATTACATTCTATGTCTGAAAAGCCTCTAATACAGATGAGTTGATGGGACAAGACCCCAACTAACTCTCTAAGTCTGATACTGAATACATAAAGAAAACTGATAAAGCATAGCCCTCGGGAGATGAGGACTCACCAATGGATGTGGGATGCTAACTCTGAAAGGTTGGATAAGGACAAGGTTGAGTCTGAGGATCGGAGCCTATATCATAAAATGATACAGCATAGAGTATGCAGTCAGTACGTGGAATGTACTGAGTATGTAAGGTAACTAATACCGCATAATAAGTAAAATCGTTTAAAACATGTATATTATAAAACATAATCAAAACAAGAATATGAAAGTAGGGCTCACATGCTATTTTTTTCTGAAATCATAATCTAAACATAACATAACATCTTAACTGAATCGAATGACTCAAAGTTGAAATCTGATAATCATAAGTAAAATTGAAAATTAGGTCAAACC
>JACEIK010004529.1:0-16060 GCA_018107945.1 Datura stramonium
GTGTTTAGTCGTTTAGCATTTCTGATTGTGTTGGCCGTGTGGGGCCATAATCTGATAGTAGTGGTGACCTTGCCGGTCACGTAGTTGTACAGTAATCTTTGTTGAGTTACAGATAACTAGACAGCATGGTGGCCTTGTCAGCCCGCATAGGTCCCCCTTTTAAGTATGTCTCTGGTTAGCTGAAATTATATTTATAGGTGGCTATAGGCCCAGTCGACCGGAGGCTGTGT
Source organism: Datura stramonium (assembly GCA_018107945.1). NCBI lineage: Eukaryota > Viridiplantae > Streptophyta > Magnoliopsida > Solanales > Solanaceae > Datura > Datura stramonium. Next base: position 231 of record JACEIK010004529.1, read on the forward strand.
TTACAGCCGTTATATAGCCCATTGTATCCAGAAGTCAGAGATAGAGCTAGTCAGGCACCAGATGTGCTTAGGCTCACTAGTTAGCAGTCCAGGTCCTACTAGGGCACCAGGTGCCAGTCATACCCCCCAAGGTAGGGCGTGACAAAGACTCTACTTAACGGGCTTTTAGACACCCTAGGACACTTCAAAACTTAATGCTTTGACACCAAGTTTGTCATGACTCGAGCATAAGCTCGAATCTAGACACAGAACCTAGAACCATAGATGGCTCCAAGTAGACCCATGGCATGAACATGAAAACTAAAGCTCAACATAAAATGTGTAGAAATCTAACATTTTAAATAGGGGAAGTTTGAAAGTGTAATAACATCTGAAACACGGAATGCGTAACACTGATCAAAAACTGAAGACATACTATGTCTAATAAGCCTCTAAAATCTGATAAGTTGATGGAACAAGACCCCAACTAACTCACTAATAAACTAAAACTTAACATACTGATGATAAATTCATGAGAAGGTCCTCGAAGGATGAGGACTCACCAACAAGCTAACAAAATGCAAACTATAAGGATCTGGCTAGCGGCCAGATGAACCTGAACATCCAAGCCTTTATCATAAAATGATACAACATAGAGTATATGGTCAGTAATTGGAATGTATTGAGTATGCAAGGTAACTAAAACTACTAAATAAGTAAAACTAAAATAATGCATATCATAAAACATTTCAACATAAGCTTCTGAGAGTAAGGCTTGCATGCTATTTATATGAAAACATGATTTAAACATAACTGGATATTATAACTGATTCGAGTGACCCAAAGCTGAAACTAATAATCATAAGTAAAACTGAATGTTTGGTCAAACCTGCTGAAAACATAATATCATGACTGATTAACATGCACAACTGAAATCATGAGGAACAATAGGAGACTCATCATATAACCGACATTATTATGATAGAGCTTACGTGGTCCTGACTATTACACTCAAGTGGACAGAGCCGTCTAAAGCCTTGCCAGGGATAAGGGCGCTACCATGATATCGATATCTAGAAGAACGCTCCTCGGGGGCAGGAAAAACTCACAAGGGTGGTCCCAAAGAATCTGAACATACCTACATTGGCACGTAGTTCTAAGGCACAGGGTTGAGTACACCCTTAGTCTACTCAGTGCTAGACACTACTCTAAAAAATATTCATATGTTCTCCATTATTTTTCAACGAAGCTGAACCATCATCTTGTGATGAAGCTGAATAATAAAAGTACATGCATAATCTAAAAACATATCATTAGGAGCCTCAACTTAAACTATGCCACAATCTAAAAAGTGGAAGTCTAGAATTAAAAACCATGTGGTAAGCTAATAACATGAAATTGAAGTAAATCATGGAAAATACTTGATCATATGGGCTTGCTCGAATTTATACATGCTTTGAAATAGACATGATAGTCAAAATCATGAACATAAACATGGGTATTTCAACATCATACTTTTATCATAGACATTTCATCATACTTGAAAACATATATCATAATCTCAACTCTTCATGAACTTTCATATTTGGGCATCATTATTGTAAAACTTTGAAATCATAAATTTGTAATTGAAATCATTATAAAACATGCCCATGAATCTTAAGATAACATTAGAAACATGAATTGAATTTACCCATGATAGATACTCAGAGAATTTCACAAATTGGATTAAAACTCCATAGATTCATCAACCTTGAATTTCATGAATTTAGAAGAGGTTTTGCATAGGAGTGAAGGAATACTCCCATTCATAACCCTACATACATGGGTAATCTGGTTTTACACTCTTCCTTGAAGGCCCAAAGGGATTGGAGAACAATTGAAGACTTCTAAGCTTGATCTTCCTTAAGAATCCTCTAGTTTTGCATGCATGGGGAGGGAATAGGTTAGAATAGATTTAACCCTCTTACAACTCCTTTAACTGAGTTTAAAATGATGTAGTTTAGGGTTTAGAAGCTTAGTAATTATGAATTTACCCTTACTAACTTCATAGTAAAATACATGCTGCTCGTAGTAACGACTCAACCAACGGGTCGTTACTTCGCTAAATTTTTCCAGACTCAGGCCTACAACCAAGACTAGACAGAATGAGTAGTTACTTTCTGCAATGACTCTTTGCTTCTGCCAGTTGCCACCACTACCCACAACTACTCACCTCCTGAAAGTCCTCCCAATGGAAACATACCACGACTCGTTGTTATATACAATGAGTCGTACCGCAACTCGTGTCAGTCACCTTGACAAGGAAAACTCTCACAAAAATTGCTTGCCACGACCCGTTACACTGACCAATGGGTTGTTCTAGGGCTCGTTGTTCTTGGACCTGCCGACCAACATTCTCACCATGACAGGGACCCACGGTCCATGGGAGCTTCCTATGACTCGTACAATGGGTCGTCTTGAGATGATTTCCTAACTTTTCTACTGCACTTCATTTCAATCCCCGAGTCTAGTCTTAGGCACTTTCAGGGTATTACAGGAGGTGTGTTCATACCTTGCCAAGGGTAAGAACCATGAAGGCGTGATATCACTCATCGGCCCATTTGGGCGTGGAAGACACTCTCAAGGAGGACCTCATCATGGCTATGGTAGCATGTAGTTTTGAGACTTGGGTGCGATAGAACCCTGGCTTACTCGGTGTTAAATACTACTCCAAAAACATACATAGTGCTCATGTCGTAATTATGAAACATACTTGGTTTCACATGGGATCATGAAATCTATAAATTGCTCAACATACATGAACTAGCCATGAAAATAATACTAAAAATACAGCCATGATATATAAGCTTGAGATTCATGAAGTTTATGCATAATTGAAAAATTCATCATAACTTAAAATAGAGATTCATGAGAGTTTTTAATAGAAATCATGCAATTATAATCACAAAACATAAATCAGATCATGAGAGCATCAAAATCATAAGAGATCATGGAGTTTTTCATCAAGTTGGGTCTAACCTTAGAAATTCATGAAAATCAAAATTGGAGACTTGAATTTATAAAATTTAGTTTGGATTGGGCATAAGGGTGGAAGAAATTCCCTATTCATGACCCTACATACTTAGGCTTTGCTGAATTCTTGCTAAGGTTTGAGACTTAAGAGAGTTGAGAATAAGAAGAACCCTAATTGCTTGAGTGCCTTAAGAGATTGATCTTTAATCTACGGTGTTTGGGAGAGGAATGAGAGTTTAGGCTTGGTTTAACCCTTAAATACTCCCCTTATAAATCCAAAATGACCTTATTTAGGAGTTAAAAGCATAGAAAGTTACAAAAACACCCCTAGGAGTTTTCCCTTAAAAACAGACCGCCCAGTGATACAACCCTTACCACGATTCATACCACCCTGCTACGATATGTACTAAGGCTTGTAGATAAGGATCATGAAAAAATAATTCTCTTAACCTCCATCCTAAAACCCCATAGTATGACTCATACCATCTTGGTACGAATCGTAGCATCCAATCATGGTCTCAAGACAATTTCCTGTTAAACTCTGTGAGCCTAACCATGGTTCATTAGCACGACCCCTTCTATCCATGTACAAGTTATGGTATCCATCCGTGGTGTCCATGACCAATTATTGCTGCTTCTCTCATCCCTTTCTCACTAGTCTTGGTACAATTCGTACCACATCACCACGAGTCATAATGAGACTCTTACTAACAGAAAGTTTCAATTTTTTCTATTGGTTCATACTCCATATCTAGGGTCTAGTCTTAGGGACTTTTAGGGTGTTACAATGATTCTCATAAGTGACATGGATATCTCCCGAAATATTATCCATGCTTAGTAGACAGAGAAAGAGAAACTGAAGGAAAAGGAATGGGAGAATAAGAGGGCCAGGATAGGAAATTTTGAATATTCTCAACAGAGATTGGATGGTGGAAATCGCTCATGATATCAATAGAAATCTTCAGCTCCAGCACCTTCTTTGTCTAGTGCTCCTTCTCCCAGACCCCGTGCTGATAAAAAAGGTAGAGCATTTGGCTTTAAGTCTCAGGGAAATTCTTTTAGCAGCCACACTTTCTAGCATGCCTAAAGTGTTGTAAGAATCATTCCGGAGAGTGTCGTCTTCATGAGGAAGGTTTCTATGTTTGTGGTCAACTAGGCCATCAATTGAGATATTGCCCTTCAGTAGGACATGGAAAGACTAAGTTAACTACTTTGCAGCTCCTTTAGATCGCCCATATGATAACGTCCAAATCCACTCCTTAAATGAGAGAGAGTAATATGCAATATAATTTACCCAACTATGAGTCGGGGTCGAATCCACGGGGAATTGAGTCAATAATCCAAAAATTATAAACTAAATCAAACTAGTATGCATCATTGCTCACATTTGGAAAGTAAAATTGGGGGAAAAAGGGAAAACAATATCAAATACAAATTTAGAACTAAGTGAGGGGAATTTTGATTATTGCAATCAAAAGTGAGATGGCTAGGGGTGTGCTATTAATGGGCTAACAACTAGAGTGGAATTTACTTCAATGCCTTAGATTTAAATTTAGCATAAATAGTAGTGGATGTGTTACACCCTGTAAGTTTCTATCATATGATGTGTGCGTACGTATTTGAGAGTTTTGGAGTATGACGTATAAAAGAAAGGGCCTGGGGGAAGAGTAAACAAGCATGGTATCGAGGGATCAGGAGACCAGGGCCGGAGGCCAGGCACCCTAGGCACCGCGTCGTGCTGCCAGGATGGTGATATGGCCGACACGTGCTGCCCCTGGCCTCGCGCTATGGACGGCGCGCTGCGCCACCCCCTGCCACTGCATCAACTACATATATAAGCCTATTTATGTTAATTAAGTCATTCTTAACAAATTCGCTCGACAGAAAATAGGGCACGAGCGACAACTTTTTCCATTTTTCACCGAATTACACCGCTAAACTCCATCCAATCGCAAATTCATCCTGGATAATGAGTTCTATGCCTACGAGTAACATCCTTAAGGATTTATTTCTTTAAAATTCGCTCAGAGTACCGGAACCCCGTCGAGTAAAAGTTGGAAAAATAGCTCCTAATTGAATCCTAAGCAGCTATAGGTGATAGGTAAGCATTTCTACCTTCTAAAATATCGGAAATTTGTATGTTCTTGGCCGAATTGAATGAAGTTGAGTTATAGTAATGTTATTGAAAGATATCGTCAATTGGCGAGTTTTAGTATTTTAAATATAATATTTCTCTCAGCACAGGGCTGCAATTGAGTGGAACTGCTGGCTTCAGGTTGAAACTTTTTGGATAAATAAGAATCGACATTTGACGTATGCTAATGCTTATCTCTTCATCATGTTATTCTCGTCGTATAGTGATATGACCTATGCCCTCAAAAGGAGATAATAATCCGGTATGTTGTTATTAGTTGCTGCTAGTAGATAATGATCTTATATGTTGTAATTAGTTTCTGCTACTAAATAAGGATTATGTATATTATGGTTAGCTGCTATAAGAAGTATTGAGATTATACCTTAGTATCCCTCATCGAGAAAGGGTATGTTAAGTGTGACCAATGTTGGCTGCACCATAGAGAATTCCCCGTTCACCTATTTACAATTTAGAGGTATTTTGATGTTTTACCGTCATGCCAAGTCCTTAGGAGTTTACAATTAGCTGTTGGGCTTGACTTGGTAAATTGGACAGCATAGGGCTTAGCCAGGCGATATAACTTTCAGTTTGGCGCCTATATTGTTAGTAAATCTTGTCCTGAGGCCATTGGCATACCTTGACGCCTCCAGGGTTAGAATTTGGATAGGGTGGTCTTACCTTTGAGTCAGTGGCACCAGGGTTGCCTAGTGAATTGAGAGACAACCTACCATAGGACTGACTGGCTACTGTCAGTGACCGTTAGTTTCAGCCGACTAATTCTTGTCCTACAAGTCACTCAGCAAACCACTCCAGTTGTTACAAGTATGACAGACTAATTGATACCCTAAGGAGGAAACCTTATTAGTAGCGATATGTGAGGCCAACACCCCAGGCTACTCTTATAAACACCCAGGTACACGTTGCCGTGAAGGGCAAGGTCCAAATATACCCACCTACGTGTCTCTAAACCATCCAAAGGAGCTATATGAAATACGGATAGACTAAATTAAGGTCCAAAGGGACTAGAACCATAATATCACAGCGTTACTTCCAGGCAAAGAGTTATAGTAAGCTTTCTGTGGTGAGTTAGGGCTGACTGCTTAGGAGCATGTTCGATTAGTAGTAGCCCCACAGTTGTTCTAAGTGGAGGAACTAAATAGCTGGTTGTCTACGACCTTACTATTCACTTATGAGCTATCATTGTCCTAGCATGACCTTCAAGTATTTCTTAGGCCACCCCGGACCTCGCCCTATTATGTCTGGGCCGTTAGAGATTAAAATCACTATGATGACCCTTTAGTTAGGGGTAGGCACACGGGCTGTACCAATTGGCAACTATACAAACTATTCTAGGGGCGAGTAGTACTCGTATTAAGCCTAAGGAGCAAGATACGCCTTTTGAGTGTCTAGATTGAGACTAACATGTAGTACTCCGGTCAGTATTGACCCCACCTAGGATAGCCTCTCATTGACCAACTTCAGGGTTGCTAACTTTGTCATCGCCTATGGGGCTATGGATCGCCTAGAGGAGCTATGTGATGTCTGAAAGGACTATATTCAGGCCTATAAGGACATATTTATGTCCATCCACGTATGGACCTCTCTTCTTATACCATACAATATTACTGATCCTCAGTTGAGCCTTGTGTACCCAGGGTGCAGTTACAAGAGCCTAATAACTCATACATAGTTACAAGAGTCCAGTGGGCTCAGTTGAAGACCTAGAGGCTAGGTAGGTTGGCTATAGTTATTAGTAAAATCATAAGGACCTGGTTAGGGGTATATAGATTGAAATGTACTTTCTAGGGCTTATGGGGCCCCAGTAGGTTAATTGTTGTTTTGCTTTCACATTCCAGGCTTATGGGGGCCAGGTTAGGTTCCTGTTTGTATACTTGTTTATTAGATATAGTTTATGAATTTTTTATAGTTGAAATAAAGTGAATTTGTTTTATTAATTTTTTCTTGATTTATTTTGATGTATAGCTGTGCAGCTCCAGCTCATATTCGTGTAGAGATTTACTAGATGTAGGTTATGGATAAGACAACTTATAGGTTAACTTCTACCCCTTCTTGCTATTTACTTTCAGTTCTTTATTAGCTTCTATCCAGCTTTTATTACCGCCTTACATATTCGGCACATATTGTACTAACACCCACGTATGGGGAACTGCATACTTGCTTGTAGGTTTAGGTAGACAGGGTCGGGGCCTCTCTAGCAGCTATTCTAAGTCAGCAGATTGGTCAGCTCTTGTCATTCAGAGTTTCCAGATAGTAGAGGTTTTCTTGTCCTTGTTATATAGATTTTGGGTAGGCCCGGTCCCTGTCCTGACCACTATTCCACTCTTAGAGGTTTGCAGACTACAGTTTTTAGTTGTTGGTTGTTATTGGCCATGTGGGGCCTAGTTTATTTAGTTAGTTAGCAGCCTTGTAGGCTATAGTAAGTATATGACTGCCTATTTTCACTCGGTTATGACTACACAACATGGTGATCTTGTCAGCCCCCATAGTATCCCTTTATTGTTATNCTTGGCCTTGTTGGCCCGAGGCTATATTTATAGACGAGATATAACAATTTGTTTTCTTGATTTTGAGTTGCTGGAAAGCACCAGAGGTGCATATACCTAGCCAGGTTAGCCTAGGTCCCGGTGGGGAATTAGGTGCCAGTCATGCCTCCCAAGGTGGGGCATGACAAACATGGTATTAGAACAACGTCGTATCCTAGGGAATCTGCAAGCCGTGTCTAGTAAAGTCATGTTTATAAAAGTGTTATGCACCACATTTTATAAGTAGGAGGTTACGAGACTTGTTAGTATGGTTACCCCTCCTTCTTCTCAAATCATGCTATAGAGCAGATTATATAGGATTGAGTCCCTAAGCTTTCACTGTTATGTCTATCCAGAATAATGTTTGATATGAGACAGACTACAACTAGTTGCTAGTCAGATACAACAGCAGGAGAGGGTACAAGCGAGGTGCCATAGATGGGGGACAACCTAGCCTGAGGGCGAAGGAGAGGCATTCTTTTCAATCTCCCCAGCATCCTCCCGGGGGCACCAAAAACCTCATAAGGTAACAAACACATCAGTACTACTCCCAATTTTTCTTAAACCCTCATATTAGGATGTTAGGAGTATAGCTTACATGTTGGCTTACCTAGTAGCTATTCAATATTAGACAAGGACAACAACTACTATGGATTACATGAAAGGTGTAAAAGGGTGTAAATTTGTGGGATTTTAACCTCCGGCTTTTAGAGTTTGTTGAGTTTCACACTCTAGCCCTATTATAGTACGATATGGTTAATTTCTACCTCCCAGCCCGTCTCTCAGTATAGAAGAGAGCATGAGTATTGATGCCAGGTTGCCAAGAGTAAGTAGTAAAGGAGGGCTAAACCTGTTGATTCCTGAAAGGTGTCATAAAAAGTGGTTAAGACCCTTAGTACATAAATAAGTCACCTAGGCCCTCACAGTAGTAGATCAGGAGGGGAGGTAAGATTGCCAGCAGACGAGTATATGTGAGCCCAAAAGAAATAGACCCCCAGCAATAGTAAAGCTCAGGCCAGAAAGAGATCAATCCTACCACGGTATGTTGATGGCATTAGTGAATACTGGTTAGGCTCCTAGTTTAGTATGTTGAAGGGGAAAGAGGGATTATATGATGGAAGCCAGCCCGAGTGCGGGTCAGGATGATGCAGGTCGGCAATTTTGGCCAGTAAACTCCTTCCTAATATGGTGCATGCGGCGCGAACCCTAGATCTTAGCCTATATAAGTAATGGGAAGGCACGAGTATCTATCTTTATAGGAGAACATAATCACCTCTAGGCTGTAGCGTGCTAATAGAGCTGGGGATCGCCACTGAATGTCGAGAAATGAGCATCAGACTGACATCTAAAGGGTAGTGAGAGTGTGATCTAGAATACTGTGGTATTACCTTTAGTTGTGGAGGAAAAGGAATGATGGTACAGAGACCCTAGCCTAGTACAGCCCAGAGACAAAGCCTAGCAGAAGGAATCATTGTCCATTGAGATAGCAGGGGATGGAGTCTTGAGAACCAGGGGTCAACTTTACATTCCAAATGTGGCAGGGCTTCGTTAGTAGACTATAGCAAAGGTACACCATGTCCGTTATTTCTCCCCACCCAGGGTTGATGAAAACACATCACGTTATAAAAGAGATCTACTGATTGCAGGGGAAGAAGAAAGATATGGTTGAGTTATAGCATAGAGCTCAAATTGCCAACAAGTAAAGGCTAGAAATCAGGACCGTAACGGGCTAACTCAGAATATAGTTGTGCCTGCATGAGAGTTGGAAGTGGCTAATACAAATTTAATTACAAATTTACCTCGTACCAGGTGTAAACTTGACCTACTTGAGTTATTGTTGAAAGGCTAATAAGATCAACTCATTTCTTACCGGTAAGAATTACATTTCAGCTAAATATTACGTTGAGTTAAATACCAAAGAGATAATCTAGATACATGAGGGGCATAACTCACAACTAGGTTTTCGAAAGGGTGTCAGAACAGATTCGAACACAAGTTAATTGGAGTCTAACTTCTCATCCCCAGGAAACTGGCCAAGCAGAGTACACGATTCAGATGCTCGAGGATATGTTATGAGTGGAAATTTAGGTCCCTAATAATGCTCAAATCACACTTCCAACTGAAGTATGAAGCGGACGTTGTCAATAAAGAACCCAACTAAGAGGTTGGGGTCGAACCCACAAGGAATATGGAAGATCTAGAATACAGCCGGTAGATGAACTTGTATGGTAATTACTTCACAATGGGGGGAAATTCTAATAAAAACAATAATAGGAATAAACAGCGGTCAAGATTATATTTGTGAATCATTAATTAAAGGAATAACTAGGGTTTGTGTTCCCCATGGGTTCATAACAGCTTTGGGTATAAACTTGTGTTCTTTACCAATACTTATAAAACTGATAACTTAGGTTCATTCAAATGATAGACCAATCCTTATTGAATGACTATCCTCAATTACTCGACCAAGTCTCATGAGTGTTGCAAACTAACCGTTATCACTAAGTTCCATATATAACTATCCTGCGACCAACACTCAAGTTAATACAATGATCATCAAGATCAAGGCTCTGTTGTAATTCACTTTTCCTAATCTCTACCTCTTCGATCAAAGCAAGTAAAGAATTCAGGAACTTCCTAATGTTGTACACCGCTAAGAATCATTAAAGATGAAGAGAATACANCTAATGTTGTACACCGCTAAGAATCATTAAAGATGAAGAGAATACAATATAATTAATTAGTATTGGTTTCAAACTCACTTTGTGCAACCCTAACTTGTTAATTCACCATGGTTACCACAACCCTAGCTATGGAGGTTTTAGCCTCTCATAGTTGCAAGGTTGTGATTTGTGTTCATGATTGAAAAAATAAAATAATACTTACAAAGATGATTGAGAAAAAAATAATTCCTTCAATTAAACCACAAAATCTTGAATAACAAGTAGCAAGAACAAGATGAATTCAAGAAAGGGTTGATCACAAGGTTGAACCAACTCAATTCTCTCTTCCAATGATGTAAAACTCCTTACTACAATGTTTTCCTACTAGAATTAAGTCTATTCGTAGTCCTCTATGAAAAATAAAATATAAAAAGTATTTATAGAGACACAAGAATCCTTTTCCTAAACTAACAGGACTGCTTTCCATATATGTAACCGACCTAGTCACGGGTCCACCTACGACTCATAGGGGTTTCTCACGGATCGTGACATCAACTCGTGGCTTGGATTGTTGGCTGAATTTTGGCTAAGTGTTGGGCCAATGTACGATTCGTACCTACTTTCTACGACTCATATATTGCACCCGTGGCTTGATCCTGGTACTCTTGAACTTTGTCTGAACTTCACCACGACCGGTATGGTATGACTTGTACCTTCATCTCACGGGTCGTAAGTTGCTCTCGTACTGAGAATCAGCCTCCTGTGCAATTCTTCTAGATTTCATCATGACTGGCTTACCACGACTCATACCTCCATAGTAAGATCCGTGACAAGTCTCATGAGTTCATTTTTCCAGGTTAAACATTCAGTTTCTCATGAAGGCCCTTAGTACGACTTGTAGGTCCATCCTACGGATCATATTGTGGACTGCACTTTTTTCCCTTTTTTGCACACCTTTAGCTTCCTTTTACAATTTATTGTTCCAAAACCCATTTATCCTGCAATCAAAGGAAAAGTTCCTTATATCCACAAAAATACACCTAAGTCCATGCTATTTTCTTAGTTTTGAGCGTCAATAGTATTATAAATCCACAGCACATCAACACCCTCAACTTAAGACTTTTGCATGTTCTCAGGCAAAGAAAAAGAAAAACTAAACATGATGCTCAACTAGAAAATAAACTTAAGATACTACATCCAAAACTCAAACAAATTTGTGCACTATATATACAAACTCTATTGACCCTTCCTCTTGAAACATCATCGACTAATGTATTGCAAGAAACATCAAAACATCATATTCAAGGATCAAGATATGTCATCTAGCTACAAGCAATCAAGTCATCACCTATGTGTTTCACACAGACCAATGGTAAAAGCAAACATAATCCATTTACCCTCACAAAAAGGAAGTCCCCACTCTAGTATGAAGTATCAAATGAAATATGGGACTAGGAAAATGAAGCACTCACTCTCTCAAAGAACTGCAAGTATTACGCCTCTGATACCATAGGCTTGCCCTTATTTTCTCTGCTTTGGTTTGTTAGATGGTCAAATTAAGATCACCATAGGACTTGATATGGCTTGTAATGTAGGGTTAGGACTGGACATGATAAAGATGAAAGATTTTATGAGTGACTATCCCTTCCTTGGCACTACATTCATTGGCTACACCATTCTCCTATTTCACCCTTCATTCTTTTNCTTCATTCTTTTTGTCTTCTTTTCTTCCCTTTTCCCATTTCAAGAATATTTGCATGGGTGAGGTGATTTTTCACATTTTCAACAATTTTAAGCTATTTTTAATTTTTTTTCTCAATATTCTCAAATTTCCAGCTTTTTAATTTTTCACCTCACCACTCCTTACTTTTCACCATTTTTTCTCTTCTTTTTCTTTTCTTTCCTTTTCTCACGCTCCCACCATTTATGCACCCCTACTCTAGCCACCCTCAACTTAAGCATTTTGCTTATGTTGAGGTTCAAAATATCCAAGGAAGAACCTGGGCCGAATAAGTTCATTATAAACAAATGGGTACGGTTGACAGGTAAATCAAAGCAATATGGTCTACTCAGGCTTAAACTTGGGATCAAGGGATTCATGACACTTTGGTAGGGCAATATAGGATAAAAGTGAGCTAACACAAAAATGTCCTATGATCATCTCCTAACCAACCATCCATAACCTATGCAGAGACCAACCAGGCATGTTCTAGATCTTTAGTGACATACCGCAATAAATACTAAGACCTCACTCGCACATGGTACATGAACTATTTTCACTTTACCTGTATAGTTAATACATGGCTTAACAAGACTAGCACTATTAATAACTAAATGACATAAAATTATCCATAGAAATCATGCATTGTTGTCACAAATACATAGCAAAAATTTTTAAAACAGGGTCAATTTTTCAAAAACAACAAAAGTAGTGCATATCCATTGGCTGAGTATTCCTAAGTTACTTTCTAATAAAAAAAAATCACTATTAGAAACAAAAAAAAATCCTAACACATGTCGATTCTACTAGATAGCATGCCTGAGGGAAATGATACACGACAAGAAAAACCCTCAGACGAACAAAAATATCCCAAAAATAAAAGTACCCCTTTTAAAAAATGAGCTTCGTCCCCGAAGCATAAAATATAAGCATGAAGGGAAAAGGGACATACCTGTGGCTACTCAGACTTCACCTCTCATGGGTTGCCTCCCATGCAGCGCCTAATTTAACGTTGCAGCATGATGTTACTTTTGTGACTTCTCAGGCATCATCGAGGTATATTTCCTCCACTCTTTTCAATTCATAAAAAACACAGCTGCCAATGTATCATTAGTCACAATTCCTTCCACTAAGGTTGGCACCTGATCATGTTCCATCTTAATTTTTTGAGTGGAGGATTTATCCCTCGATGAAAACCCGAGGAAGTCACAAAAGAATAACAAAGAAAAACAAAGTAAAAAAAACGTAAAAAGGAGAGTGACTACCAATAAGTCAAATACAAGCTAATAACCTAGTCTTAGCCGTATTCTCCGGCAACGACACCACTTTTTCATAATGCTCAAACCACACTTCCAACTGAAGTATGAAGGTGGTCGTCATCAATAAAGAACCCAACTAAGAGGTTGGGGTCGAACCCACAGGGAATATGGAAGATCTAGATTACAGTCGGTAGATGAACTTGTATGGTAATTACATCACAAATGGGGGGGGGAATTCTTATAAAAATCAATAATAGAAATAAACAGCGGTAGAGATTATATTTGTGAATCAATAATTAAAGGAATAACTAGGGTTTATGTTCCCCATGGGTTCATAACAGCTTTGGGTATACACTTGTGATCTTTACCAATACTTACTTACAGAACTGATAATTTAGGTTCATTCATATGATCGACCAATCCCTATTGAATGACTATCCTCAACTCGACCAAGTCTCATGAGTTTTGCAAACTAACCATTATCATTAAGTTCTAGATATAGCTATCCTACGACCACAATACTTACAAAGATGATTGAGGAAAAAACAATTCCTTCAATTAAACCACAAAATCTTGAATAACAAGTAGCAAGAACAAGATGAATTCAAGAAAAAGGTTGATCACAAAGTTGAACCAACTCATTTCTCTCTTCCAATGATGTAAAACTCCTTACTACAATGTTTTCCTACTATAATTAAGTCCATTAACCATCTTCAATGAAAAATAAAACATAAAAGTATTTATAAAGACACAAGAATCCTTTTCCTAAACTAACAGGACTGCTTCCCATATATGTAGCCGACCTCGTCATGGGTCCACCCGACTCGTAGGGGCTTCTCACGGAGCGTGAAATCAACTCGTGGCTTGGATTGTTGGCTGAATTTTGGCTAAGTGTTGGGCCAAGGTACGATTCGTACCTACTTCCTACGACTTTTACATTGCACCCGTGGCTTGATCTCGGTACTCTTGAACTTTATCTAAATTTCACCATGACCGGTATGGTATGACTTGTACCTCCATCTCACGGGTCGTAGGGTGCTCTAATACTAAGAATCAACCTCCTGTGCAATTCTTATGGATTTCATCATGACTGGCTTACCATGACTCATAACTCCATAGTACGACCCGTGACAAGTCTCATAAGTTCAGTCTTCGAGTTTATCTTTTAGTTTCTCATCAACACCCTCAGTACGACTCATAGGTCCATCCTATGGATCATACTGTGGACTTCACTTTTTGCCCTTTTCTGTACACTTTTAGCTTCCTTTTACAATTTATTGTTCCAACACCCATTTATCCTGAAATCAAAGGAAAAGTGCCTCATATACACATAAATGCACCTAAGTCCATGATATTTTCTTAGTTTTGAGCGTCAATAGTGCTGTAAATCCACAACACATCAGTCCCCTATATGACGACCTAAAGTAGATAAGTCAGGGTTAATTAGACTTGACATAACATAGCAGTCGAACGAAAATGTTAAACTCATTGGAGAGCATCCTATTCCAAAGTACGGCATAGGGAGTTGGAGGTTGAGGCAACGATGTGGTATTCTTGAAAATTTCGCCAAAGAAGGGCGTTATGAGATTCTCCAAAAGAGGGGCAAGCCCAGCCATAGACTCACTAAGCTATACCGGACCCCCGAAAGATTGGCCAAGTGGCCTATGGGTTAAAGTTGTCTTCGGGGATAGAATCTAATCTAGTCTTTCATGTTTAAATGTTACACGAGTGAGTAGGAGACCCTTCTCAAGTTATCCCAGTCGAGGATGGTCAGGTCAAAGAGGAATTGTCTATGAGAAGAGATCAACATGTCCAAAGAATGAGGGCAAAACATGTAGCCTCTATTAAAATATTATGGAGAAACAGAAAGGTAGAGAAGATGACCTGGGTAGCTGAGAACGACATGAGGTCTAGATGCCGTCACTTGTTCCAGACCCTATGATGATAGTACACACACTCAGATAGTTGCAATTTAGATAAGATAGTTCTCAGGTGTTGTATAGGTGCTTTTATTGCTATTATTGTCCATTGCTTACATATATGTTGTGGATATATACTATTCAGTTGCTTATAATGTTCTATGAGGCGCCTATGTTGGACTTTTCTATGTTTCAGGTTTTCGGATAGTCCAAGTTATAGAGGAGACTCTACCAAAATTTCTCCGGCAAAGATTACAGGAGCTAAGTCTCTTCAGTTTAAGATTACATTTGAAGACGAATGTTCCAAAGTATGGAATGATGTTACACCCCATAAGTTTCTATCATATAGTGACGTGTGCGTACGTATGTTGAGAGTTTTAGAGTATGATGCATGCACAAAAGGGCCCATGGGATGAGTATATCAATATGAAATTTAGTGAGCAGGAGGCTGAGGCTGGAGACCAGGCGCCCTGGGCGCGGCGCCGCTCTGCCAGGCCGGTGCTATGGCTGGCACATCGTGCTATCCCCTGCCACTGCCTCAACTCTCTCTCTCTCTCTCTCTCTCTCTATCTATCTATCTATCTATCTATCTATATAT
>JACEIK010004529.1:16078-39765 GCA_018107945.1 Datura stramonium
ATATAAAAGCCTCTTTATGTTAATCAAGTCATTCTTAACAATTTCCCTCGACAGAAAATAGGGCACGAGCGACAACTTCTTTCATTTTTCGCTGAATTACACCGCTAAACTCCATCCAAATGAAAATTCATCCTGGATAATGAGTTCTATGCCTACAATGAACATCCTTGAGGAGTTATTTCTTTAAAATTCGCTCGGACTACCGGAACCCCGTCGAGTAAAAGTTGGAAAAATCGCTCCTAATTGAATCCTAAGTAGCTACAGGTGATAGGTAAGCATTTCTACCTTCTAAAATATCGAAAATTTGTAAATTCTTGTCCGAATTGAATGAAGTTGAGTTATAGTAATGTTATTGAAAGATATCGTCAATTGGGGAGTTTTAGTATTTTAAATATCCTTATTCTCTCAGCACAGGGCTACAATTGAGTGGAACTGCTGGCTTCAGGTTGAAACTTTTTGGACAATTGAGAATCGGCATTTGACGTATGCTAATGCTTATCTCTTCGTCAAGTTATTCTCATCGCATAGTTATATGACCTATGCCCTAAAAGGGAGATAATAATCTGGTATGTTGTTATTAGTTGCTGCTAGTAGATAATGATCTTATATGTTATACTTAGCTTCTTCTAGTAGATAAGGATTACATATGTCATCGTTAGCTTCTATAAGACATATTAAGTTTATACCATATCATCCCTCGTCGGGAAATGGTATATTAAGTGTGACCAACACTTGATGCGACATAGGGAGTTCCATGTTCACCTATTTACCCTATAGAGGTATTCTGATGTTTTTCTGTCATGCTAAGGCCTTAGGAGTTTATGGTTAGATATTGGGCCTAACTTGGTAAGTTCGACACCATAGGGCATAGCCGGGCAATATAACTTTCAGTTTTGCGCCTATATTGTTAGTAAAGCTTTCCTAGAGTCCATTGGCGTACCTTGATGCCTCCAGGGCCAGAATATGGATAGGGTGGTCTTACCTTCGAGTCAGTGGAACCAGGGTTGCCTAGTGAACTGAGCAACAGCCTACCATATGACTGGCTACTGTGAATGACCATTTGTTGCAACTGACTCAGTGCTTGTCCTACATGTCGCTTAAGAAACCACTCCAGTTGTTACAAGGCTGATAGACTAATTGATACCCTAAGGAGGAAACCTTATTAGTAGTGAGATATGAGGCCAATGCCCCAGGCTACTCTTATAGATGCCCAAGTACACATTGATGTGAAGGGATAGGTCTAGATATACCTACCTACATGGCTATGAAATGTCCAGAGGAGCTATATGAAATCTGGATAGACTAAGTTAAGGTCGAAAAGGACTAGAACTAGAATATCATAGGGTTACTTCCAGGCTAAGAGTTATAGTGAGATGCTTGTGGAGAGTTAGGGATGACTTCTTAGGAGCATGTCTTGTGAGTAGTAGCACCACAATTGTTCTAAGTGGAGGAGCTAAATAGTTGGTCGTTTACAACCTTACTATTTTCTTATGAGCTATCATTGTCCTAGCATGACCTTCAAGTATCGCTTAGGCCACCCCTGACCTCACCCTATTCTGTTGAGCCATTAGGAGCATCAGGCTCTAGAGGTCAGGGTAGCAGACCCATAGAGCCCAGCATTCCAGAGTGTGGTAGGTTTTGCCAAAGTCCCACGGGTCAGTGCTTAGTAGGTTCAGGTGCTTGTTTCGGGTGTGGAAAGCCCGGACATATGCTTAAAGATTGCCCAACAGCTAGACAGAGCCATGATAGGGGACGAGTCCCAACCTCCAGTTCAACAACTCCACCAGCACGCCCAACTTAGCATGGGGAATCTACTAGTGCGGGTGGTGGTCAGCGCCAAAATAGATTCTATGCCCTAGCATCTCGTCAAGAGCAGGAGATCTCCCCAGATGTAGTCAATGGTATGTTACGAGTATTCCACCTTGAAGTATATGTACTGTTAGATCCAGGGGCTACTTTGTCTTTTGTGATGCCTTATGTTGCTAGTAGTTTCTGAGTCAGTCCTAAAATCCTATCAGAACCCTTGTCGGTCTCTACTCCAGTTGGTGATTCAGTTATAGCTCGACGAGTATATAGATATTGCGTTGTCACAATTCTTCAGAAAGTCACCTTAGTAGATTTGGTATAGCTAGCCATGACTGATTTTGATTTTATCTTCGGCATGGATTGGCTACACACATGTTATGCCTCAGTCAATTGTAAAACCCGTGCAGTAGAGTTCAGATTTTGAGGTGAGCAAGTCCTAGAGTGGAAGGGTAGTTCAGATGTGCCCGTATGTAACTTCATTTCCTACATTAAGACCAGAAAAATTATTTCTAAAGGTTGCATGTTCCATCTAGTTAGGGTTAAGCATGCTACGTCTGAAACCCTGACTATTCAATCAGTTCCTATAGTGTGTGAATACCCAGAAGTGTTTCCAGATGATTTACCGGGAATTCCTCTTGAGTGGGAGATCAATTTTGGTGTTGACCTTTTTCTCGATACGCAACCTAATTCTATTCCTTCTTATAGAATGGCTCTAGCTGAGCTAAAAGAGTTGAAAAAGCAGTTGAAAGACCTCTTAGACAAGGGTTTCATTAGACCTAGAAAATCCCCATGGGGTGCACCAATTCTCTTTGTCCGAAAGAAGGATGGTTCCCTTTAGAGGTGCATTGATTATTGGCAATTTAAAAAAGTTACCATCAAGAACAGGTATCCTCTCCCTGGAATTGATGATTTGTTTCACCAGCTTCAGGGTGCCAAGTGCTTTTCAAAGATAGACCTCAGATCCGAATACCATCATCTCAGGGTTCGGGAGAGTGACATTCTGAATGAATTCTTCAGAACTCGGTATGGTCACTATAAATTTGTAGTTATGTATTTTTTACTTACGAATGCTCTTGAAACTTTTATGGATTTGATGAAAAGGGTGTCTAAGCCATACTTGGATATGTTAGTGATTGTATTCATAGATGACATCCTTATATACTCTCGGCACGAGGAGGAACATGCCACTCATTTGAGGGTGGTGCTACAGACCTTGAAGGATCACCAGTTGTATGCTAAATTTAGAAAATGTGAGTTTTGGTTGAACTTAGTGGCATTTTTGGGTCATGTGGTGTCAAGTGAGGATGTATAGATAGACTCTCAACAGATAGAAGTAGTGAAGAATTGGCCTAGACCATTTAGTCCTTCAGATATCAGGAGTTTCTTAGGTTTAACTAGTTATTATCAAAGGTTCATTGAAGGATGTTCATCCATTGCAGCACCGTTGACTAAGTTGACCCCGAAGAAGGTGAAGTTTCAATGGTCGGAGGCTGGTAAGAAGAGCTTCCAAGAGTTGAAGACTCGACTCACCTCAGCACCAGTGTTGACCCTACCTGAGGGCACCGATGGGTTTTTGGTATATTGTGATGCTTTGGGGATCGTCCTTGGTTCTGTACCAATACAACACGGTAAAGTTATACCCTATGCTTGCAGGCAGTTGAAAGTCCATGAAAATATCTATCCGACTCATGACCTTTAGTTGGCGGCGGTAGTATTTTCCTTGAAGATTTAGAGACACTATCTATATGGGGTCCATGTGGATGTGTTTACGGACCACAAAAGCTTACAATACGTGTTTACCCAAAAGGATCTGAATCTACGTCAGAGAAGATGATTAGAGCTTTTGAAGGATTATTATACGAGTGTCCTATATCATCCGGGCAAACATAATGTGGTGGTAGATGCTCTTAGCAGACTTTCTATGGAGAGTGTGTCCTAAGTGAAGAAGGAAAGGAAAGAGTTGGTGAAGGATGTGCATCAGCTTGCACGGCTAGGAGTCCATCTTGTTGACTCGACAGATGAAGGTGTCATTATTCAGAATAGATCAGAGTCTTCCTTTGTGACCAAGGTGAAAGATAGACAAGACGAAGATTTGATTTTGTCAAATTTGACAGAAACCATTAAGAATTAGAAGGTGGAAGTCTTCTCCCAAGGGGGAGATGGTGTGCTATGATATCAGGGTCGTTTGTGTGTACCAGGTGTTGATGATCTAAGGGAGTGGATGTTGCATGTGGCTCATGGTTTCAGATATTCTATACATCCGGATGTCACTAAGATGTACCATGACATATGGGAAGTCTATTGGTGGAATGACATGAAGAAGGACATAGAAAAGTTTGTAGCTAAATGTCTGAATTGTCAACAGGTGAAGGTGGAGCATTAAAGACCTAGAGGTGTGCTCCAAGACATTAGCATCCCTACTTGGAAGTGCGAGGAAATCAATATGGACTTCATTAAAGGTCGCACTCATCGAAAGTATGACTCTATTTGGGTGGTAGTAGACAGATTGACTAAGGCAGCCTATTTTCTACTGGTCAAAACTATCGATTCAGTTGAGGATTATGCTATGTTTTATATTCGAGAGTTAGTTCGGTTGCATGGAGTGCCCTTTTCCATCATATAGGATAGAGGTACTCAGTTTACTTCCTAGTTTTGGAGATCATTTCAGATTGGACTCGATACTCAGGTCAAGCTTAGCACAATGTTCACCCGCAATTGGATGGTCAGGCAGAGCAGACCATCCAGACTCTTGAGGATATGTTGAGAGCATGTGTAATTTATTTCAAGGGTAGTTGGGATGATCATTTGTCTCTCATTGAGTTTGACTATAACATCTATCATTCCATCATTCAAATGGCTCCGTTTGAGGCTCTCTATGGGCGGAGATATAGATCGCCTATTGGTTGGTTTGATGTTGGTGAAGCTACATTGATAGGTCCAGATTAAGTCCATAAGGCTATGGAGAAAGTTCATCTTATAAGGGACAGGTTGAAAACAGCTTAGAGTTGCCAAAAAGTCCTATACGAATGTGAGGAGGACGGAGCTAGAGATTGAAGTTGAATATTGGGTGTTTCTGAAGGTATCTCCCAGGAAGGGAGTGATGAGGTTCAGAGTGAAAGGGAAACTCAGTCCACATTATGTTGGTCCATACCGGATTGTGAAATGGGTTGTCAAGGTAGCATATGAGTAGGAGTTTCCCTCAAAATTAGCTTCAGTTTATCCAAATTTCCATGTATCACTTTGAAAGAAGTGTTTGGGTGATCCAACTCTTGTTGTCCCGGTAGACAGTGTGGGTGTGAAGGATAGCCTTAGTTATGAGGAGGTTCCAGTGGAAATACTTGATCGTTAGGTTCAAAAGATAAGAAACAAAGAGGTAGCCTCAGTCAAGGTTTTATGGAGGAACCATTATGTGGAGGGAGCTACATGGGAAGCCGAAGCAGATATGATGGCTAAATACCCATATCTATTCCCTTCCGGCACAGTTCCAACTTGATGTACCAGTTTCCACCCTAGTACTCTATTCAGTTTCAGGTTCAGTTCATGTGCCCCAGTTTCTTTCATGTCAATGAATGTATGCATGATTCATGAATTCAGTTCAGTCATGTAGTTTAGCTCGAAGTCAGTCAATCCGTCAGTTTCAGCTTAAACGTTCACTATTTGAGTATGATGATTGCATTTCTTAGCTTTTCAGGATGATTTCCCACATTCTAGGACGAATGTTCCTAAGGGGGAGATATTGTAATACCCTGAAATCCCTGAGATTAGACCCAAGAGTCGAAACTAAGAAAATAGAATTTTCTACACCAGGTCACAGGAGAAGTCGTCTAGTGATTTGTAAGGCACCACGAGTCGTTAAGTGACTTGTGGGGAGGAAGGAAGAATTGGTTGAATTTTGAGAGTTGGGGGTGACCACGTGTCATGGTCAACACCATGATTCGCTATGTTAGGCGTGGTCCGGAGTTGATTTGGAGGTTGGAAGCTTGGATAGTGCAGGCCACAACTTGGTCACCATGAGTTGTTGGGTACCCCACGAGTCGTGGTATCCCTCGTGGTGACCCTCAGAAGTGTAATTCTAGTTCT
This sequence comes from Datura stramonium, assembly GCA_018107945.1. Lineage (NCBI taxonomy): Eukaryota > Viridiplantae > Streptophyta > Magnoliopsida > Solanales > Solanaceae > Datura > Datura stramonium. The sequence continues at coordinate 21,965 of JACEIK010004529.1, forward strand.
AGCAATGAGAAGCAGGCCACGAGTCATGGTATAGCAGACGAATCGTCCAGTTCCTCTTTGGGACTAGTCGTGAGTATTTTCCTGCAATTTTATTAAGGGCTTTTTCATAATTCTTAAGTTCCTAAGGCCTATACTACGTCGTTTTAAGCTCAAAAAGGTATGTTTTAAAAGGGGTAAGTTCATTCTAACCCTATTCTTTTCCATGCATGCAAGTCTAGGAGCTCCTAAGGGTGATCAAGCTTAGATTCATCAAGTTCTTCCCCAAATTTTCATTGGGTATTCAAGAGGGTTGTATAATCATATTTCTCCAGGTATGTAGGGTTATGAATCAGTGTATCTATCCACGCCCATGCCCAATCCCTCTTCAATCTCCTGAAAATTCTAGTTGATGAATCTATGGGGTTTTTGACCCAACAAGTGAATTCTCTAAGTATCAATCATGGCTATGATCTATGTATGTTTCTAATGTTGAATTATTATTAATGGGAATATTTTATAATATTTTCAATTATAAATTATGTTTTCAAGTTTTACAAGTTATGATTCCCATCCATGGAAGTTCATGAAAGTTGAGATCCATGATAAATGTATTCAAGCATGATGAGATATATATGATGAAAGTATGATTTAGAAATACTCATGTCCATGTTCATGTTTTCAAATGATCAAGTCTTCATCAAGCACGTTTATGTATTGGGCAAACCCATATGATCAAGTATGTGTCATTATTTATCTAAATTTCATGTTATTAGCTTACCACATGGATTTGGATTTTATATTCGCACTATTTTATGCTTGTGGTATCGTTTGAGCCCAAGGCTCCTCATGTTATGATTTCAAATTTATGCATGTATGTTATGATTCAGCTATATCACTAGACCATGGTTCAACTTCATTGAATAATAATGGAGAGGATATGCATGTTTTTGGGAGTAGTGTCTAACACGGAGTAGGCTAAGGGTCAGTCAACCCTATGCCTTAGAACTATGTACCAATATAGGTATGTTCAGATTATTGGGACCTCCCTTGTGAGCTTTCGCTGCCCCCAAGGGGCCTTCAGATTTATATCGATATCATGGTAGCGTCCTTTGCTGTCGAAAATCTTTGGACAGCTCTTCCCACTTGAGTGTAGTAGTTGGGACCACGTAAACTCTATCATGGTAATGTCAGTTATAAGACGAGTCTCCCATTATTCCTCATGATTTCAGTTATGCATATTCATTAGTCATGATATTATATTTTCAATAGTTTTGACCAAATATTAAGCTTTACTTATGATTATTAGTTTTTAGCTTTGGGTCATTCGATTCAGTTATGATATTCAATTATGATACTCAGTTATATATGAATCGTGTTTTTAGATAATAGCATGCAAGCCCTACTCTCAGACTCTTATGAGAAAATGTTTTATGTTATGCATGATCACTGATTTTACTTACTAAGCGGTTTTACTTACCTTGCATACTCTGTACATTGCACGTACTGACCGTATAATCTATGTTGTACTTTTTTAAGATACAGACTCGGATATCCAGGGTTAATCCCGCCATTAGCCAAACTCTCAGTATTTGCGTCTCACAGTCACAGTTGGTGAGTCCTCATCTTCCGAGGACCCTTTTATCAGTTGCGTTTAGTATTTTAAGTTTCATACTTTAGTGAGTTAGTTGGGATCTTGTCCCATCAACTCATCAGTAGTAGAGGCTTATCAGACATAGCATGTAATCGGTTTCAGCCTTGTGTTATATATTCAGATGTTATGATATTTTCATATTTCCGCTATATTATATATGCAAGACTTCCGCTTGATTATATTGAGTTTAGATGTTATGGTTATTCCATGGGTCAACTTGGAGCCTCTCGGGGCTCTTTGTCCCGTGTTTTGATTCGGGCCTATGTTCGGGTCGTGATACAACTGATATTGAATACTGATAAAACCTGAGCTATAATTGATATGGTCAATATGACCATGGCTGATGGTTATAAACATGTCCTGGAACTGTCACGACCCGAATATAGACCCGGATCATAACATGAGACAAGGAGGCCCTAGAGACTCCAAGTTAACCTATGGCATGAACATTCATCTAACACCATATCTTTTAAAGAGGAATACTTAACATATTGATATAGCGAAAGAATAAATATAACATAACATAAAATGATAAGCAGAACATACTAAATACATCACAGCTAAGTACTACAAGTAGTCTGAAAGCCTCTATCATATCATATGGTTGATGGGACAACATCCCTAACTAACCAGAAAAAACTAAAAAAAAGGAACATCAATATCTCAAACATATGGTCCTCGGAGGGTGAGGACTCACCAAGAGGCAGGATACTAAACTCTGAGATGGACTACTGGCGGGGCTGAGCCTGAGAGCCGGGTCTTGTATCATGAAACGATCCAACAAGGAGTATGCAATCAGTACGTGGAATGTACCTCGTATGTAAAGTAAGTAAAACGGAGATTTAAAAATACATAAAAGCTTATAAACAATCATAAGAGTGGGACAACATGCTCGTAACATAAATATCGTAAGATAACATAAGGCTCAAGGTTTTCAATTCGTTCGTAAACCATTCATTATTATAGTCATGAGAGAAACTTAATTAAATCATCACTTGATCCAAATAATGTGAACATATCGATGCATAAAACATGAGGAACAATGGGAGATTCTTATAACTGACATACCCCATATGAGTACACATGGAGCCCAATCTGTAAATCCCTAGTTAGGAGGGTGTTCGTAACTTGAAAAGGATTGAACCATGGAGGGCGTGATATCAAACATGAAAAGGGCCCATCTGGGAAAGGGGACCGACACAAGGGAGGTCTCATCATTTCCTACGGTGGCACGTAGTTCTGAGGTTCGGGCCAAAACCTGGGCCCTGAACCTTCTCGATGTTAAATACTACTCCTAAAACATATATAGTGCTCATAGGATAATATACATGAGATTCATGGGCTAGTTAAATCATGATAATCATAAGCATGCTTGTAAGTACGTGACTAGCCATCAGGGTAAAGCTCGTGAGTCGGCCAAAACATAATTAGTAAAATCATGAGGTTCATGCATACTTATAGATCATGTATAGGCTTGTTAATCATAAATTCATAATGGGCAGTATCTATATTACGAATCATAAATTATGATGGGTTTATGAATATCAACGATAGTAGTAGAGATAATAACTCAATTCATCGTAGGACATGCATAAATAGGCATGATTTAGTAGAAATTGAAATCAATAAATTTATAATCGAGTTAGTTGCAGAATCTGATCATAATTCATAATATATGGTATAAATCATGAAAAGTAATAACCCATGGATATATCATTAGATTTCCACAAGATCTAAGATAAAACCCCATAAGATTTTTGAAGAATTCTTCATGAATTAGAAGAGATTGGGCATGGATGTGAATGAAAACACCTACTCATAACCCTACATACCTGGTTATTGCCGATTCGAACACTTCCTTGAACGCCCAAGAAGAAATTGAAGAAAGACCTTGAAGGATTTCCTTGATCACCTCTCTAGACCATCACTCTTACATGAATGGATATGAAAATGGCCTAAAATGAACTTAACCCCTTTAAAAGTCATTATTCATAACTAAAAACGTTGTAGTTTAGGCCTCAGGATCTTAGGAATTATGGAAACACCCTTACTAAATTCGCAGAAAATGACCGCCAGATAGTCCCAGCGAGGGACCTAACGACTCGTTACCCTGGGCTACGACTCGTGGAGTCGTCCGTCAAGTTCACTGCTTCTCAAGTCTGCTGGGCTCGTAACAGAGGACTTGATGACTTGTTACCAAGTGAGCAAGACTCGTGGTCGCCATCCATCAGGTACACTGCCTTAGCCTCAATAAAATTATCCCCTGCTTGATCACGACTTATCCCACAAATCATGGGGACTGACCACGACTCATGGGGTCCTTCCGTCAAGTACATTATCCTCATTTTCCTATTTACTCAACCACCACTCCCCACAACTGGCCTAACGAGTCGTGGGGACCGACCACGACTCGTGGTCATGCCCGTAGGGATCTCATTTCCCAAATTTCCAACTCTTCACTTGGACCTCAACATGAGTCATATCACGACTTGTAGGCTGAACCAACAAGTCACCTCACGACTTGTTTTGTGCTGGATGCCAGATTTTAAGTTTTTCTCCCTTTTAACTCCCGGGTTTGATCTTTGGGCTTCTGGGGTATAACAATATCTCCCCCTTGGGAAAATTCATCCCCAAATGTTGGAAAACATATAGAAAAGCAGAGAAATGCAATCATCACATTCAAATATTGATCATTTAGGTCGAAAACTGACTGAATGAATACCTCCGATTCAAACTACACAGCTGAACTGAATTCACGAATCATACATACGTCCATATACATAAAGAAACTTGGGCACATGAACTAATCAGGGGAAACTAAATAGAGTTTGAGAGCAAAACTGATACTTCAAGCAGAAACTAAGCCGGTAGAGAATAAGTGTGGGTATCAAGCCATCATATCCGCTTCGGCTTCCCATGTAGCTTTGTGAACATGTTGGTTCCTCCATAACAATTTAACTAAGGCTAATCCTTGTTCTTAGCCTTCGAACCAGATGATCCAGTATTTCCACTAGAACCTCCTCATAACCAAGGTTGTCTCTCACACCAACACTGCCCACCGAGACAACTAGAGTTGGATCACCCAAACACTTCTTTAAGAGCGACACATGGAAAATAGGATGCACAGAAGCTAATTCTGAGGGTAACTCAAATTCGTATGCCACCTTGCCAACATGTCTGACAATCCGGTATGGGCTGACATAGAGGGGACTAAGTTTCCCTCTCTTTTCGAACCTCATCACTCCCTTCATTGGAGACACCTTAAGAAATACCCAATCGTCAACTTCAAATTCTAAATTTCTCCTTCTCATGTCGGCATAGGACTTTTGGCGACCCTGAGTAGTTTTCAACCTGTACCTTATCAACTAAACCTTCTCCATCGCCTCATGAATCGAATCTGGTCCTATCATCACCGCTCGTCAAACCTAAAACTATCCAAGGGGAGACCTACACCTCCGCCCATAGAGGGCCTCAAACGACGCCATCTGAATGCTGGAATGATAGTTGTTATTGTAGGCAAACTCGATAAGGGGAAAATGCTCATCCCAACTACCTTTGAAGTAAATTACACATTCTCTCAACATATCCTCGAGGGTCTGAATTGTCCATTCTTCTTGACCATCCGTTTGCGGGTGAAACGCAGTGCTGAGCTTAACCTGAGTACCATGCCCCTTTTGAAATGACTTCCAAAACTGAGAGGTAAATTGAGTACCTCTATCTGAAATGATGGATAAGGTCACTCCATGAAATAGAACTAGCTCTCAGATATATAGCTTGGCATAATCCTCCGTCGAATCCGTAATTTTGACTGGTAGAAAATGAGCGGCCTTGGTCAACTTGTCAACCACAACCCAACTGGAGTCATATTACCGACGAGTAAGAGGTAAACCTGTGATGAAGTGCATATTGATTTCTTCCCACTTCCAAGTAGGAATACTAATATCTTGAAGCACACCTCCCGGTCTTTGATGCTCAACCTTTACTTGCTGACAGTTCGGACACTTAGCTATGAATTCTTTGATATCCTTCTTCATGCCGTTCCACCAATACATTCCTCGTAAGTCACGGTACATCTTGGTGGCACCTGGATGTATAGAATACTTGGTTCCATGAGCCTCATACAATATCTCGCTCCTCAAATCCTCCACATCCGGAACATATAAGCAACCCTTGTATTGAAGTACACCATCTCCCCCTTTGGAGAAGACCTATACCTTCTGATTCTACACGGCTTCCTTTAACTTTACCAAAATAGGGTCCTCATCTTGCCTAGACTTTACATCAGTCACCAATGACAATTCTGATACGTTCTGAACAACCACACCGCTATCGGTCGAGTTAACCAACCTGACCCTCAACCCTGCGAGTCGATCCACATCCTTCACCAGCTCCTTCTTCCCTTCATCCACATGAGCCACACTCTTCATGGAGAGTCTACTGGCGCATACGCTACTATATTGACCTTACCCGGATGGTAAAGCACACTCATATCATAGTCTTTGAGTAGTTCCAACCACCTCCTTTGTTGAATATTGAGATCCTTCTGGGTAAACACATATTGCAAGCTCTTGTGGTCCGTAAACACATCCACATGGACCCCATACAAATAATGCCACCATATCTTCAATGTGAATACCACCGTGACCAATTCAAGGTCATGGGTCGGGTAATTATTCTCATGAACTTTCAACTGGCTAGAGGCATATGCTATAACTTTCCCGTGCTGCATCAATACACACCCAAGTCCGATCCTTGAAGCATTGCAATACACCACAAACCCATCAGTACCCTCTGATAGAGTTAACACTGGTGCCGAATTAAGTCGGGCCTTCAACTCTTGGAAGTTCTTCTCATAAGCCTCCGACCATTGGAATTTCACCTTCTTCTGGGTCAATTTGGTCAAAGGTGCTGCAATCAGTGAGAAACCTTCAACAAATCTCCGATAATTGCTAGCTAAACCCAAAAAGCTCCAAATATTGAAAGGATTCACCGATCTAGGCCAATTCTTCACCGCCTCTACTTTCTGAGAACCCACTTTATGCCTTCACTTGATACCACATGACCCACAAACGCCACAAAGTTAAACCAAACCTCTTACTTGCTGAATTTGGCATATAGTTGGTGATCCTTGAGAGTCTGAAGCACTATTCTCAAATGAGCGGCATGTTCTTCCTCGCTCCTAGAGTATATCAGATCTAATCAATAAACACAATCACAAACATATCCAAGTATGGCTTGAACACCCTATTCATCAATTCCACAAAAGCTGCAGGAGCATTCGTTAGTCCAAAATACATAACTACAAACTCATAGTGACCATACCGCGTCCTGAAGGTTGTATTCGAGATGTCGCTCTTCCGAACTCTGAGCTGATGATACCTGGATCTGAGATCTATTTTTGAGAAACTCTTGGCACCCTGAAGCTGGTAAAATAAATCATCAATCCTGGGTAGAGGATACCTGTTCTTGACGATGACTTGTTTCAACTACCGATAATAAATACACATTCGAAGAGAACCATCTTTCTTTTAGACAAAAAGAACTGGTGCACCCCATGGAGACTTGCTAGGTCCAATGAAACCCTTATCTAGTAGGTCCTTCAATTGCTCTTTCAACTTATTTAGCTCGGCTGGAGACATTCTGTAAGGAGGAATAGATATAGGTTGTGTGTCGGGAATAAGGTCAATACCAAAATCAATTTCCCGCTCGGGAGGGGCTCCCGACAAATCATCTAGGAAGACTTGTGGATACTCACTAACTACTGGGACAAACTGGATAGTTGGGGCATCGGACTCAACATCCTTAACTCTAACTATATGATATACGTAACTTTTAGAAATCATCTTTTTGGCCTTACGGTAGGACAAAAATGACCTACAGGCACAATTGAACTAACCTTCCACTCTAGGACTTGTTCACCCGGAAATCTGAACTCTACTGCTTGAGTTTTACAATTAATAAAAGCATAACACGCATACAACCAATCCCTACTGAGAATAATATCAAAGTCAGTCATGGCTAACTCTACAAAGTCTGGGGAGGTGACTTTATGCAATATAATGATCAGGCACCCTCTATACACCCGCCTAGCTACAACCGAATCATCAACGGGAGTAGAAACTGAAAATGGTTTTGATAGAGTTTTGGGACTGACTCAAAAGATACTAGCAATATAAGGTGTCACAAAGGAAAAGATAGCCCTTGGATCTAACAAAGCATAAGCATCAAGATGAAACACTCGTAACATACCAGTAACCACATCCGGTGAAGTCTCCTGCTCCTAACGGGTCGCAAGGGCATAGAACCTGTTCTGGCGCTGACCGCCAGCTAAACTAGTCGAGGCACCCTGCTGGGTGGGACGTTCTGCTGGAGTGGCTGAACTAGTGGATGGCGTATGGGCTCCACCGTCCCCTCATCTGGCTGAAGGGCAATCCCTGAGTCTGTGTCTGGGTTTGCCACACCCGAAACAAGCATGTGAGCCAACTAGGCACCTCCTTAGGTGATTCTTGCCGCACCTTGCACAAGCTGGGAAAATGCGCTCTACCTGCATGCTACCATGGCCCCTCGAATCTAAAGCCCTGCTCCTCCGATCCCCTCGTGATCGAGATGTTGTAAGCTAATGATGATGTTGGAGAAAAACACCTATGATGAGACTGTTGGCGCTTTCCATGTTACACCACATAAAAGTTGGTGATTAGTAAATGTACATGTAGATTTAAGGTAGATAAAGAGATTATGATGTGTGTAGAAAAAGCTCGGAAGTTGGGTCGAGCGAGGCCCAGCCGCAAAGGCCAGCGCGACGCGCCGGCACACTGGCGCCTTGGGCAGCGCAGTGCTCTAGCCCCCTTGGCGTGTTGAGGGGCGCGGGGTTGGGCAAGTTGTGGAATGATGGGTGGCGCGGGGAAACCCCCTGCCACCACCCTAACTTCTATATAAGACCCTCCCTTCAAAGTTCAATTCATTTCTCACATTATAACCGGCCAGTGAAGAGGAGTAACAGGAAATTAAACCAAAAATCATCTTTTTACGCTACGAAACACCATCCAAATTCAAATTAACTTTGGGTATCGAAGTTTAAGGCTGCAGGGAGCGTTACTACGGAGTTATTTTCACGAAATTCGCTCGGAAAATTGTAACCTCGCCGAGCTAAAGTTGTTAGAATTGCTCCAAACTAATTTCAATACGATCACAGGCTTTAAGTAAGCATTTCTCCCTTATGAACTCTTGGGAAATTATAAGTTTTTGGCCGTGTTTCGTTCAGTTGAAGTATAGTGAATATTAGTATTAAAAGTTATCATTTCTGCCGATTTTAGTATTGAAATTAGTCTTATTTTCTCAGACATACGATTTCAATTGAGAAACGCTATTGAATATGAATCCAAACTCGTCAGTTGATTAGAAATTGATGATCGAGGTATGTTAAGGATAATCTCTTTGGTAAGTTAGTTTCTTCAGTATAATAACTCAGTATGAATCCTAGTACGAATACTATAAGCATATTTATTACGATTAGCTGTTGTTATTAGCTGAGACAAGTATTCCATGTTTAGTTTGGGATTGACTATGCCCTATATAGCACTCCATTACCAACCCCAGGGTTACTAGCTATGTCGACGCCTGCGAGGGGCTAGACGACGTCGCTCCGAGGAGCGATATGCCATCTGTGAGGGACGAAGATGAGGTTTGAGGTCCTGATATGGTCCATTCCATGGCTGGACTACTTTTATGCCGTATTGGCACACCCCATCGTGTTCGGTACCTGTTTCACTAGACTCAGACATAGTTATAGTTCAGGGGCCGAGCGGGCTCAGTTGCAGATCCAGGGGACTAGTAGGACGGCTAAAGTTATTAGATGACTCAGTATGACCTTGTTAGGGGTATATAGATTAAACTGTACCCACCAGGGCTTATGGGGGGCCCGAGTGGGTTATTCTGTGTTGGTTGTACCTTCCAACTTATGGGGCCAGGTAAGGTTCTTGTTTGCACTACTTCTTGGTAGATTAGACAGCGGGAAGGTAAGTATTTAGGTTTTATTTCCATCTCTTTCACTCAGTTACTTTCAGCTTATTTTAAGTTTTATTTATTCACTTTTAGTTATTGCCTTGCATATTCGGTACATATTGTACTGACGCCCATCCTTGGGGCGCTGCATTACTTGCCTACAGGTGCGGATAAACGAGGAGCTGGTCCCTCTTAGCCTTTAGTCAAGATTGTCAAAAAAGTCCGCTCATTTCCTTCGTAACTTGTAGATAGATGGTTTACTTCTTTTGATTGTACCGTTTTGGGTAGGCTGGGGCCTTGTCCCGACCATCATATTACTCCTAGAGGCTTGTAGATTGTTTATATTTCCCTGTTGTTAACTGTTGAGACCCGTGTGGGGCTCATATATGTTTTAGTTTACGTGTTGGCCGTGTGGGGCCTTGTTTAGCCATCAATTAGTGGCCTTGTCAGCCATAATTTAGTTTAGCACTGGATTTACTTTACAATCATAACTAGACATAATGGTGGTCTTGTTGGCCCGCATAGGATTCCTTGTTATTTCCTATTTCTAGTTAGCTGTTTTCCTTTATAGGTGGCTATAAGGCCTTGCCAGCCAGAGGTTGTATTTACAGCCGAGATATAGCCCGTTGTTTTCTTAACTTAAGGAGTAAGCCCGCACCAGGAGTGCACAGGCCTAGTTAGGGGCCTAGTTAAGTTAATTCAGATCCTAGTAGGGCACCAGGTGCCAGTTATGGCTCCCAAGGTGGGGCGTGAAAAACTTGGTATCAAAGTATGTCGTATCACAGGGAGTCTGCAAGCCGTGCTAAGTAGAGTCTTGTCTATGGATATGTTGTGCACCACATTCTATAGGAAGGAGGTTGCGAGGCATGATAAAATGGTTACTCTTCTTTCTTTTCAAGTCGTGCTATAGAGCGGTATAGTATAGTGTTGAGTTCCTAAGATTACCATATTCTTTTATTTACAAAGAAATGTCCTTCCCGCGACATACCACGACCGGTAGGAGGATAGATGTTGCAGCAGGAGAGGGCAATTGTAGGGTGCCCCTGTCCAAGCCAGCCCGACCTGAGGGCAATAAGGAGCCTTCATCTCGGACTCCCCAGCATTCTATGCCACACCAGGAGTCGTACAAAGTGGAAGATTCGCACCACCTCCAACAGTTTGTATTCTGATACCCTCGGACCAGGAGGTTAGGAGTGTTGTTTTCATGATGGCTTAGATGATGGTTGTGCAGCGACAGCTAGTGGCACCCTTGGTTGCTGAGTCTTCGGCAGGACTGGGTAGTTCGAGAGTCCAAGAGTTCCTCGCTTTGAGTCCCCCGCATTTCACAGGGATGGATCGAGACGAGGACCTTCAGGACATTTTTAGACCAATTACAGCGGATCTTCAGGGTAATGCATGCCACACATGCGGAGTCGGTTGAGTTGGTGGTATTTCAGCTATGGGACATAGAAAGATTATGGTACAAGAGTTGGGAGAGATCCCGAGGTAGAGATGTTTTCCCTCCAACTTGGTCCAGCTTTTTTGGGGCCTTCCTGGATCATTATTTGCAGTGGGAAATCCGACAGGCCCGGGTTGATCAATTCTTGCACCTGGAGTAGGGCTCGATAAGTGTGTGGGAGTATGCTATGAGATTTGACTCCTTGGCCCGATATGCACCAGCTTTCATTGACACCATGTCATCCAGGGTGCATCAGTTCATTATGGCTGCTTCCAAAGTATGTGGAGACTTGTGTTACGGCTACTCTATGAGAGGACATGGATATCGCCCGTATCCAGGCATTTTTTTAGAATATAGAAGGGATCAGGCAGTGAAAGAGAAGGGTATAAAGGGGAAGCCAGGAGCAGCACCACAGGGCTAGACCTAGTGATACTCAGGAAGAGTCTTACGGCGGACCCAGGCCATGACTGTCAGACAAACCTTAGACCCCTACTTCTACAGCAGCAGCAGGGTGGTAGACCTGGTAATCGGGGGAAGTCAGGACCAGGAAAGAGTTAACCGACCATCGGGTTCACAGCAGCAGAGAGGGTCAGAGCAAAGTAGACTCACTGTGCCACCTTGCCCTATTTGCAGTCGCCGTCATCATGGAGCCTGTAGGTATTGTTCTACGACGTGCTATACTTGTGGATGAGAGGGTCACATGATGAGAGATTGTCTAGCCAGGGGTCAGAGTGGTTAGGACCGACAGGACATATCTTCAGTAGGGTCACGTGCCCCAGCATCGTCAGCAGGGCGTAGACCCTCAGTTTAAGTTGATAGAGACCGAGGAAAATCAGGCGCATCTAGCTCAGGCACCTGTACAGATCGCACTAGGGCATCCAGCTCAAGCGTCGGTCCGGATCGCACTTACGCTTTACCAGGACGACAGGACTTAGAGTTGTCATCGAATGTTGTGACAGGTATGCTGGACATTTGCTCTCATTCTGTTTATGTTTTGATAGACCCAGGCTCATATTTGTCTTATTTCATTCCAGTAGTGGCCCAGAAGTTCGGTATCACGCCAGAATTGCTTCAGCGACCCTTTTCAGTATCCACGCTCGTTGGCAATTCTATTACAGCTAAACGGATCTACTGAGGCTATATAGCAGAGGTTGTGGGTTGCAAAACTTTTGCAGACCTAGTGAAACTAGACATGATTGATTTTGATGCAATTATGGGTATGGATTGGATAGCACCCTGTTATGCCAATTGAGAATGTCGGACCAAGACAGTTCGATTCCACTTTCCCGGGGAGGTAACACAAGAGTGGAAAGGCAATGCAACTATGCCAAAAGGTAGGTTTATATCCTATCTTTTCGGACAAAGAAATTGATAGCAAAGGGTTGTATTTATCACATTGTCAAAGTTCAGGATCTGCAAGCAAATCCCCCGATTCTTCAGTCCATCCCAATAGTCAATGAATTTCTAGATGTCTTTCCAAATGAACTTCCTAGTATTCCCCCAGAACGGGAAATTGATTTTGCCATCGATCTACTACCAGACACTCAGCCTATATCTATCCCTCTGTACTGAATGGCTCCTGCTAGGCTTTGAGAATTGAAGGAACAGTTGAAAGATCTACTAGATAAGGGTTTCATTAGGCCGAGTACTTCACCGTGGGGTGCGCCAGTCCTATTTGTGAGAAAGAAGGATGGCTCCCTCCGCATGTGTATAGACTATTGGTAGTTGAATAAAGTCACCATCAAGAACAAGTATCCGCTTCCCAGAATAGATGATTTGTTTGACCAGTTACAGGGGGCGAAGTACTTCTCAAAAATTGATCTAAGGTCTGGATATCACCAGGTTCAAGTTCGGGAGAGAGATATCCCGAAAACAGCTTTCAAGACCAGGTATGGCCACTTTGAATTTCTAGTCAAGTCCTTCGGATTGACAAATACTCCTGCAGTGTTCATGGACTTGATGAACAACATTTTCAAGCCGTATTTGGACCTGTTTATGATTGTGTTTATTGATGATATTCTGGTGTATTCCCATTCAGAAGCAGATCACTGAGATCATTTGCGAACAGTGCTCCATATTCTCATACATTGTCACTTGTACGCAAAATTTTCTAAATGCGAGTTCTGGTTGAATTCGGTAGCCTTTTTGGATCATGTTGCATCAGATGTTGGTATTCAGGTAGATTCATAGAATATTGAGCAAGTAAAGATATGGCCCAGACCTACAACTCCAACTGAGGTATGTAGTTTCCTGGGGTTAGCTTGATATTATAGAAGGTTTCTAGAGGGGTTTTTCTACCTTAGCAGCATGTCTGACCAAGTTAACTCAGAAAGCAACTAAATTTCATTAGATTGAGGCGTGTGAATGGAGTTTCTAAGAATTGCAAAATAGATTGACATCGGCACCGGTCCTAGTTTTGCGAGAAGGTTCAGAGGGTTATACAGTATATTGTGATGCTTCAGGTGTCGGACTGGGGTGTGTCTTGATGCAACATGGTAAGGTAATTGCTTATGCTTTGAGACAACTGAGAAAACATGAAAAGAACTACCCCACCCATGACTTGGAGTTAGCTGCGGTGGTTCATGCCTTGAAAATCTGGAGATATTACTTGTATGGGGTGCACATGGACATCATTACTGATCATAAGAGCCTCCAATAGATCTTTACACAGAAAGAATTGAATCTACGGCAGCATCGCTGGTTAGAATTGCTAAAGAACTATGACATGAATATTTTGTATCATCCAGGGAAAGCTAATATCGTGGCAGATTCCCTCAGCCACAGATCCATAGGGATTTTGGCATACCTAAGGCCAGAGTAGAGGGAAATGGCTCGGGAGTTGCACCGATTAGCAAACCTAGCCATCCGGGTAATAGATTCAAGTGACAATGGGGTGGTCATTCAGAATACAGTAGTATCATCCCTGGTAGTGAAGGTAAAAGAGCGACAGTATGAAGATCCTCAGTTCACACAACTCAGAGATAAGGTACAACAAGGGGAAGTATCAGCTTTCGAGGTAACCAGAGACGGAATTTTAAGATGTAGGGGTCACCTCTGCGTTCCGGATGTGGCAGAACATCGCCAGCAGATCATGGAAGATGTACATTACTCCCGTTATTCCATTCACCCAGGTTCAACAAATATGTATCATGACATAAAAGAGATTTATTGGTGGCCGAGAATGAAGAAGAGTGTAGCAGTGTTTGTAGTGCAATGCCCTAATTGCCAGCAGGTGAAAGCAGAACATCGAAAACCCAGCGGATTAACACAAGAGATAGCAGTGCCCATGTGGAAATGGGAGGCAATTAATATGGACTTTGGGACAGGGTTACCCCGTACCAGACACATATTTGATTCCATCTGGGTGATTGTTGACAGATTGACAAAGTCAACTCATTTTCTGCCAGTCAAGACCACTTTCTCAGCTGAAGATTATGCCGAGCTTTACATCATGGAAATAGTTAGATTACATGGTGTCCCAGTTTCTATTATTTCTGACAGAGGAGCACAATTCACAGCTAGGTTATGGCAGTCTTTCCAGAGGGGTTCGGGAACACAAGTTAACTTGAGTACAACATTTCATCCTCAGACAGATGGACAGGCAGAACATACAATTCAGATGCTTGAGGATATGTTACGGGCGTGTGTACTAGACTTTAGGGGAAACTGGGATGAACATTTACCCCTTATCAAGTTCGCCTATGATAACAGTTATTATTCAGCAATCCCCATGGAACCTTATGAAGCCTTATATGGACAGTAGTGCAGATCTCTAGTTGGTTGGTTTGAATTCGGAGAATTAGAGTTAATTGGACCAGACATGATCCATCAGTCAGAGGAGAAAGTGAAGCTCATTAGAGAACGCCTATTGACAGCTCCAAGCTGCCAGAAATCTTACACTGATGTACGACGTAGGAACGTGGAGTTCAATATAGACGATTGGGTGTTTTTGAAATTCTTGCCAATGAAGGGCGTAATGATGTTCAGCAAAAAGGGTAATCTTAGCCCAAGGTTTATTGCATCGTATCGAATACTCCAGAGAATAGGCCAAGAGGCATACGGGCTAGATTTACCTTTAGAGTTGGAATCCGTTCACCCGGTCTTTATGTTTCAATGTTAAGGAAGTGTATAGGGGATCCGTCCCGACTTGTGCCAGTTGAGGATGTCCAGATTACTGAGGAGTTAGCCTATGAAGAGATTCTAATAGCCATATTAGATCGGCAGGTTCATAGGTTAAGGACTAAGGATGTTGCCTCTGTTAAGGTACTGTGGAGACACAAGGATAGAGAAGAAATGACTTGGGAAGATGAGGATGACATGAAATCCAAATACCCTCATTTGTTCCAGGATTAGTCTACATTATGCAGTTAAGGTAAGAATGTTGATTTAATTGTTGTGTTATGCTTTACGTTGCATCTATTGTTTAGTTAATTACAATTTTGATGGTGAAATGGCTGTTGTGATGTCATATAAGATATTTTTACTGGACTTTTCTGTGATTTAGGATTTTTTGGATAGGTCCGTATTACAGGGGAGACTCTGCAAAAAAATTTCTAGAATAATAGTCCTAAAAGAGTTGAACTCCTGTAAATCAAGTAGACATTCGAGGATGAATGTTCCTAAGGGGGGAGGATGTTATACCCCATAAAAGTTGGTGATTAGTAAACGTACGTGTGGATTTGAGGTAGATAAAAAGAGTATGATGCATGTAGAGAAACCTCGGAAGTCAGGTTGAGCGAGGCCAGGCAGCAAGTCGCGTTGGCACATTGGTGCCTTAGGTAGCGCGGCACGCCAGCCCCCTTGGTGCGTTGAGGGGTGCGACGCGGGGCATGTTGTGGCGGGATGGGCGGCACAGAGCGCCCCCTGCCACTTCCCTAACTTGTATATAAGACCCTCCCTTAAAAGTTCAATTCATTTCTCACATTATAACTGTCCAGAGAAGAGGATAAACGGGAAACTCAACAAAAAAATCGTCTGTTTACGCTACGAAACACCATCAAAATTCAAATTAACTTCCGGTATCCAAGTTTAAGGCTGCAAGGAGTGTTACTACAGATTTATTTTCACAAAATTTGCCCGGAAAATCATAACCTCGCCGAGCTAAAGTTGTAAGAATTGCTCCAAACTGATTTCAATACGTCGTAGGCTTCAAGTAAGCATTTCTCCCTTATGAACTCTCGGAATATTATATGTTTTCGGTCGTGTTTCGTTCAGTTGAAGTATATTCAATATTAGTATTAAAAGTGATCTTTTCTGCCGATTTTAGTACTAAAATTAGTCTTATTTTCTCAGTCATACTATTTCAATTGAGAAAAGCTATTGAATACAAATCCAAACTCGGCAGTTGATCATAAATCGACGATCGAGGTATGTTAAGGTGAATCTCTTTGGCAAGTTAGTTTCTTCAGTATCATAACTCAGTTTGAATCTCAGTAAGAATACTATAAGAATATTTGTTATGATTAGCTGTTGTTTTTAGCTGAGACCAGTATTCCTTGTTTAGTTTGGGATTGACTATGCCCTATATAGCCCTCCATCACCAACCCTAGGGTTACTATCTATGTCGATGCCTGCGAGGGGCTAGATGACGTCACTCCGAGGAGCGGTATATCATCCGTGAGGGACGAAGATAAGGTCGAAGGTCCTCATACGGTCCATTTCATGGTTGGACTACTTTTATGCCGTATCGGCACACCCCGTCGAGTTTGGTACCCAGGGTACAGACAACAGGAGTCCACCAGACTCAACACAGCTATAGTTCAGGGGCCGAGTGGGCTCAGTTGCAGACCCAGGGGACTGGTATGATAGCTCAAGTTATTAGATGACTCAGTATAACCTTGTTAGGGTATATAGATTGAAGTGTATCAACCAGGGCTTATGGGGGCCCCGAGTGGGCTATTCTGTGCTGGTTGTACCTTCCGGCTTATGGGGGCCAGGTAAGGTTCTTGTTTGCACTACTTCTTGGTAGATTAGACGGCAGGAAGGTAAGTATTCAGGTTATATTTCCATCTCTTTCACTCAGTTACTTTCAACTTGTTTTAAGTTTTATTTAGTTAGTTTCAGTTATTGCTTTACATATTCGGTACATATTATGCTGACGCCCATCCTTGGGGAACTGCATTATTTTCCTACAGGTGCGGATAGACGAGGAGCTAGTCCCTCTTAGCCTTCAGCCAGGATTGTCAGAAAAGTCGGCACCTTTTCTTTGAAGCTTGTACATAGAAGGTTTAATTCTTTTGATTGTACAATTTTGGGTAGGCTGGGACCCTATCCGGACCATCATATTACTTCTAGAGGATTGCAGATTGTTTCTATTTCCTTATGGTTAGCTGTTGAGGGTCGCGTTGGGCCCATATGTGTTTTTGTTTACGTGTTGGCCATGTAGGGCCTTGTTTAGCTGTCAGTTAGCAGCTTTGTCGGCCATAATTTAGTTTAGCATTGGATTTACTTTACAATCATAATTAGACATCATGGTGGTCTTCTCGGCCCGCATAGGATTCCCTTGTCACGCCCCGCCTTGGGGGGTATGACTGGCACCTGGTGCCCTAGTAGGACCTGGACTAATAACTGGTGAGCCTAAGCACATCTGGTGTCTGGCTAGCTCTATCTCAGATTTCTGGAAACAATGGGCTATATAACGGCTGTAAATACAGCTTCCGGCCGACTGGGCCTATAGCCACCTGCATATGATTTCAGCTAACCAGAGACATACTTATAAAGGGGAACCTATAC
>JACEIK010004529.1:48971-62993 GCA_018107945.1 Datura stramonium
CTAGGCTGAGAAATTCCATAATTGTCTATCCTGGCCCTCTTGGCCTCTCTCTGCCTTCGATATATTGACTCCATCTGCGGGCAGCAACACCATTCGGGGAAAATCTATATCTTGATGCAGCATGGCGATCCTACAGACCTTATCCAGGTAGTTCGCCACTCCATGCACAAATCGGCTCACCCGAGCCCTCTAGTCTGCCACTAACTCTGGTGCATACTTCGATAAGCGAGTGAACTCCAAAGCGTACTCTTGAACCAAAATATCACCCTGCTTCAAATATACAAACTCGGTCACCTTCAGTTCCTTCATCTCATGAGGGAGGAACTGATACAAAAAGGTTGCATGAAACTCTTCCCAACCAATAGGGCCTTCCCCCACTGCCCTACTGTCTCTCCATTGCTTAAACCAGATATGCGCCACCCCTTTCAGCTGATAAGAGGCCAAATTAATGCACTCTACATTTGTCACCCTCATGACCTGGGTGATTTTCAAAATCTCATCAATGAATTCATGCGGGTCCTCATCAACCTTTACCCCAAGGAACTCCGGCAGGTTCATCCTCAAAAAGTCCCTAACTCGAGCCTCCATTGCATTGCCATTTTGTGGAACATGCGCAACTGCCTACTGAATGACCTGAGCGGTCAAGGTCTGCGCGAGTATCCGAATAGTAGCTCAAAAGTCAGCATGCGCAACTGGCTCCGGTGCCTGCTGCTCCTGAACTAGTGGGGCCTGCTTGTGCCTATTCTAATTGCCATCATCATGGCTGTCTCCGTTTCTATTCCTCCTACCATTAATTCTTCGGGGAGCCATGATTCTACAATCGCAAATAGCACGAATTAGAAGGATAGGAAGACATTTCATCGCTTGACATAGATCATGAAAGAGGGGAACATTTCCTAAACGTCTCGTAGCCTCTTCGTCATAAGTGTGGCGCTTCACATCCATGAAAAATATTTTATTTAACGCAGATTTTAGACACCCTACCACACTTCAAACCTTGCTCTGACCAAGTTTTTCACGACCCAAACATAGACCCGAATCGTAACACAAGACAAGGAGCCCCGAGAGACTCCAAGTCGACTCATGGCATGAACATTCATCTAGTACCATATCTTTTAAAGTGGAATACTTAACATAATGATATAGCAGAAGCATAAACATAACATAGCATAGCATGATAAGCGGAACGTACTAAATACATCAAAGTTGAGTACTACAAGTAGTCTAAAAGCCTCTATCGTATCAGATGGGTTTATGGGACAACATCTCCAACTAACTCGGCAAAATTGAGAAAAAAAAGGGAACATCAATATCTCAAACATATGGTCCTCGGAGGATGAGGACTCACCAGGAGGCTAGATGCTAAACTCTAAGATTGACTACTGAAGGGGTTGAGCCTGAGAGTCAGGTCTTATATCATGAAACGATACAAAAAGGAGTATGCGATCAGTATGTGAAATGTATCGAGTATATAAGGTAAATAAAACGAATATTTAGAAATACATAAAATCTTAAAAATGATCATAAGAGTGGGACAATATGCTCATAATATAAATATCGTAAGATAACATAAGGGTCAAGGTTTTCAATTCGTTCGTAAACCATTCATTATCATAGTCATGAGAGAAACTTAATTAAATCATCACTTGAGCCAAATAACGTAAATATATCAATGCATAAAACATAAGGAATAATGGAAGATTCTTATAACCGACATACCCATATGAGCACACATGGAGCCCGACATGTAAATCCCTAGTCGGAAGGGTGTTCCCTTGCCAAAGGTAGAACCACGAAGGGTGTGATATCACACATGAAAAGGGATCATATGGTCAAGGGGACAATCACAAGGGAGGTACCATCATTTCCTATATTGGCACGTAGTTATGAGATTAGGGGAAAAACTTTGGCCCTGAACCTACTCGGTGATAAATACTACTCCCAAAACATATATAGTTCTCATAGGATAATATACATGAGATTCATGGGCTATTTAAATCATGATAGTCTTAAGCATGCTTGTAAATACATGACTAGCCACAAGGGTAAAGCCCGTGAGTCAGCCAAAACATAATTAGTAAAATCATGAGGTTCATGCATACTTATAGATCATGTATAGGCTTGTAAATCATAAATTCATAATTGGAAGTTAAATAAATCTATATTACGAATCATATATCTTAATGGGTTTATGAATATCAACGATAGTAGTAGAGATCATAACTCAATTCATCATAGGACATGAATAATTAGGCATAATTTAGTAGAAATTGAAATCAATAAATTTATAATCGAGTTAGTTGTAGAATATGATCATAATTCATAAAATATGGTATAAATCATGAAAAGTAATAACCCAAGGATATATCATTAGATTTCCACAAGATTTAAAATAAAACCCCATAAGATTTTTGAACAATTCTTCATGAATTAGAAGATATTGGGCATGGGTGTGAAGGAAAAAACCTACTCATAACCCTATATACCTGTTTATGGCTGATTCTAACACTTCCTTGAACGCCCAAGAAAATATTGAAGAAAGACCTTGAGGGATTGCCTTGATCACCTCTCTAGACTATCACTCTTGCATGTTGGATATGAAAATGGCCGTAAAATGATCTTAACCCCTTTAAAAGTCATTATTCATAACTCAAAATGACATAATTTAGGCCTCAGGATCTTAGAAATTATGGAAAAACCCTTACTAAATTTAAAGAAAATGACTGTCAAATTGTCCCAACGAGGGACCTAATTACTCGTTACACTGGGCCACAACTCACGGAGTCCTCCACACAAGTTCACTGCTTCTCAATTCTGCTGGGCTCGCAATGGAGGACTTGATTACTCTTTACCAGGTGACCATGACTCGTGGTCACCATCCGTCAGGTACACTGCCTTAGCCTCAATAAAATTATTCCCTGCTTGATCACGACTCATCCCATAAATCGTGGGGACTAACTATGACTCATGGGATCCTTCCATCAATTACATTGTCCTTATTTTCCTCTTTACTCATCCACCACTCCCCACGGCTGACCTAACGAATTGTGGGGACTGACCACGACTTGTGGTCCTCATCTACCTTTGACCTAAGGAACTCCGGCGGGTTCATCCTCAAGAAGTCCCTGAATCGAGCCGCCATTGCATTTACATTTTGCAGAACATGCGCAACAACCTGTTGATTGACCTGAGCGGTCAAGGCCTGCACGAGCATCTGAATAGTAGCCCGAAACTCAACATGGGCAACTGGCTCCGGTGCTTGGTGCTCCTGAACTAGTGGGGCCTGCTGGTGCCTTTTCTCATTTCCATCCTCGTGGCCGTCTCTGTTTCTATTCCTCCTACCATTCATTTTTCATGGAGCCATGATTCTTCAATCGTGAATAGCACGAATTAGAAGGATCGGAAGACATTTTATCACATGACATGGACCATGAAAGAGGGGAACATTTCCTAAATGTCTCGTAGCCTCTTTGTCATAAGTGTGAAGCTTCACACCCATGAAAAATACTCTACTTAACGCGGCTTTCAGACACCTTAGCACACTTCAAACCTTGCTCTGATACCAAGTTTTTCACGCCCCGAACGTAGACCCAGATCGTAACATGAGACAAGGAGCCTCGAGAGACTCCAAGTCGACTCATGGCATGAACATTCATCTAACATCATATCTTTTAAATTGGAATACTTAACATAATGATATAGCGGAAGCATAAACAGAACATAACATAGCATGATAAGAAGAATGTACTAAATACATCATAGCTGAGTATTACAAGTAGTTTGAAAGCCTCTAACGTATCAGATGGGTTTATAGGACAACATCCCCAACTAACCCGACAAAACTTAAAAAAAAAAGGAAAATCAATATCTGAAACATATGGTCCTCGGAGGATGAGGACTCACCAAGAGGCTGAATGCTAAACTCTGAGATGGAATATTGAAGGGGCTGAGCCTGAGAGTCAGGTCCTGTATCATGAAACGATATAGCAAGGAGTATGCGATCAGTACGTGGAATGTACCAAGTATGTAAGGTAAGAAAAACGGATATTTAAAAATACATAAAAGCTTAAAAACGATCATAAGAGTGGGACAACATGCTTATAACATAAATACTGTAAGATAACATAAGGCTCAGGGTTTTCAATTTGTTCGTAAACCATTCATTATCATAGTCATGAGAGAAACTTAATTAAATCATTACATGAGACAAATAACGTAAATATATCAATGCATAAAACATAAGGAATAATGGAAGATTCTTATAACCAACATACCCATATGAGCACACATGGAGCCCGACCTATAAATCCCTAGTCGAGAGGGTGTTCGTACCTTGCCAAGGGTAGAACCATGAAGGGTGTGATATCACACATAAAAAGGGCCCATATGGGCAAGGGTACAATCACAAGGGAGGTCCCATCATGTCCTAAAGTGGCACGTAGTTCTTAGATTCGGGGCAAAACCTGGGCCCCGAACCTACTCGGTGTTAAATACTACTCCCAAAACATATATAGTTCTCATAGGATAATATACATGAGATTCATGTGCAAGTTAAATTATGATAATCATAAGCATGCTTGTAAATACGTGATTAGCCATGTGGGTAAAGCCCGTGAGTCAGGCAAAACACAATTAGTAAAATCATGAGGTTCATGAATATTTATAGATCATGTATAGGCTTGTAAATCATAAATTCATAATGGACAGTTGAATAAATCTATTTTACAAATCATAAATAATGACAGGTTTATGAATATCAACGATAGTAGTAGAGATCATAACTCAGTCATCATAAGACATGCATACTTAGGCATAATTTAGTAAAAATTGAAGTATATAAATTTTTAATTGAATTAGTTGCACAATATAATCATAATTAATAAAATATGGTATAAATTATGAAAAGTAATAACCCATGGATAGATCATTAGATTTCCACAAGATTTAAGATAAAACCCCATATGATTTTTGAGCAGTTCTTCATGCATTAGAATAGAGTGGGCATGGGTGTCAATGAAAACACCCTCTCATAATCCTACATACCTAATTATGGCTGATTCTTAGACTTCCTTGAACGCCCAAGAAGAAATTGAAGAAATACCTTGAAGGATTGGCTTGATCACCTCTCTAAACTATCACTCTTGCATGCATGGATATGAAAATGGACTAAAATGAACTTAACCCCCTTAAACGTCATTATTCATAACTCAAAACGATGTATTTTGGGCCTCAGGATCTTAGGAATTACGGAAAAACCCTTAATTCACAGAAAATGACTGCCAAATGGTCCAAACTAGGGACCTAACGACTCGTTACCCGGGTCCAAAACTCGCGGAGTCCTCCATAAATTTCACTACTTCTCAAGTATGTTGGGCTCGTAACGGAGGACTTTACGACTCATTACTAGGTGACCACGACTCATGGTCACCATCCGTCAGGTACATTGCCTTAACCTCAATAAAATTATTCCCTTCTTGATCATGACTCATCCCACGAATCGTGGGGACTGACCATGACTCATGGGGTCCTTCCATCAAGTACACTGTCCTTATTTTCCTTTTTACTCAACCACCACTCCCTACGACTAACCTAACGAGTCGTGGGGACTGACTACGACTCGTGGTCATGCCCGTGGGGATCTCATTTCCCTAATTTCGAACTCTTCACTTGAACCTCACCAGGAGTCATATCATGACTCGTGGGCTGAACCGATGGGTCACCTCACAAATCATTTTGTGCCTGATGTCAGATTTTAAGTTTTTCTCTATTTCAACTCCCGGGTTTGATCTGTGGACTTCTGGGGTATAATAGAACTGAGTGACTGAATTGGGATAAAAGTGAACTGATTTGAAACTATACTAACAAGTGGGAGAGTCTATAACCAACATATAACCATGTGAGCTAAATGTGTAGTCCGATATATACACCCTATTGGAGAAAGCCCACTGTACCTTGCCAGGGTATAGTGGCTGACCTACGATGGCAACGTAGTTTAGGAACCTGGGTACACTGTAACCCCAGTCCGCTCAGTGCTAACTACTACTCCCACTGTATAGTCCTAACTTGAATACTAAGCTAATAGCTCGAAGATGGGGTCCTGGACTAGGTCCAGTATACTTATCTGGAAGTAACTTGAGAGTCGGTAGGACCGGATAACTGAAAATTGGTGTTCTATGACTGGTCAGAGCTGCTTATCTGGAAGTGTCATAACCATCTAAAGAACTAACCGATAAGTTCTACTGATGGTTCTAAGACTAGTTAGAGCTGCTTATCTAGAAGTGTCGTAACCGTCTAGAGAACTAACTAATTACTGAGAACTAGGACTAGGAGATATTACTGACACCTCAAGAAAACTGACTATAGTCAAACTGATCAGCTGACATTACTATGAGACTCTGAGGGTGCTAGATACTGATTAATACTGAGTCCAGCAACAAGATAACTTTCTCACATAATTATAATAACACTAAGGTTATAAGCATTATAGGAATCAACAACAATTTTAACTAGAAATCATGCAAGACTCCTTCAACTATAATTATGGCTAGGACTAAGCACACATTTCATCGATAATGATTCCCACACATATTATGATAGATATAAACTTCTAAGAATTTAATAGAAACATGATATAAAAATCCCATAGTTTGACTGAACAAAACCCAAGCTTTGAACTTCAGGAAAAGAATTGATAAAATTTCCAAAAGGGTTTCAGGGCACAAGGGAATAATAATTCCCTTGTTGAAGTCCCACCTACCAGGTGTAGAATCCTTGAAAGAAGTTTGTAGAAATTTGAAAGAAAATTGGAAGCCCTAGATTAGCTTTGAGATTCCTGTTAGGAACTTCTTTTCTCTAGAGATCGTGAGTTGAGTGAAATGAGAGGGATTTAGTTGATTACCCTTTTAATTCTCTTCAAAATGTGCCCAAAATGATGTAGTTTAGGGATTAAAAAGGTGGGAAGTTACAAAAATTCCCCTAAATAAAATTTGGAAAACTGCTTGATAGGGACCAACGGGTCACACAATGAGTCGTTGGTTGATACCACAGCTTGTTGGGACCAATAGTTGGTCTTGGACGAAAATTTCATGCTCACTGAAAATAGAACACAGAAGGGAACCACAACTCATTGGATGGACCAATAGCTGGTTGGTTCCTCTCATGGTCACTGACAGGAAAAGCTTGGTCCCTCTGCTAAAGGATGACACAATGACTCGTTGGTAGAACCAACAGGTCGTTGTGTCTGCTCGTTGTCAACACTAACTTGTCCTGAAGGATTATTGGTTCAGGCAACGGGTGGCAACAATGACTCGTTGGTATGAATCACTAGTTGTTAGCCCCACTCATTGGTTCAGGGGAAGGTCTAGCAGGTTTCTGGACTTGGGATGCAATGATAGGATGACCTGTTACTCCTTCTAACGGGTCATCTTATGCCTCGTTAGTCCTCGAAAGGAATTTTTCAGGGATGATAATGATTCAAAAAATACTCCATTACAGGTAACAACGACTCTTTGTTTGGGTTGTTCTTTGAGAAAAAATTTCCGGTGCTTTATGGTTTTTCATGTTAAGTCGGAGTTTGGTCTTGGAAAGTTTTGGGGTGTTACAATATCTCCCTTTCAGATCATTCGTCCTCGAATGAAGGCTAAAACTATTTGAAAACTAGGAAAAGAGCTGCAACTCCCAAACTGAGACTACAAACTAATTTCAGAAGGAGTAACTTACTTCGAACTTGAATAGACATACTAACTGAATTAACACAACTGAATTGGACATTGAAAACCCGAATAGAGCTGATGAGTACTGAACTGAATATAGTATTGAGGAGAAATTTAATACCTGATGCTGAAACTGAACTAGAAGGGAATAAATGGGAATATTTAGCCATTATGTCCGCTTCTGCTTCCCATGTGGTGCCCTCTAATAGCTTGTTCCTCCACAAGACTTTTACCAAAGTGATTTTCTTTTTTCTCAGCTTACCAACCTGATGGTCTTGGATTTGAACTAGGACTTCTTCGTAAGAGAGACTATCCTCCACTCCACACTTTCTAGTGGCACAATTGAGGTCGGATAACCAATGCACTTCTTCAACAGTGACACATGGAAGACTGGGTGCACAAATGCTATCTCTGAAGGTAATTCTAGCTCATAGGCCACATTGCCAATTCGCCTCAGAATTCTATAGGGTCCTACATACCTTGGACTGAGCTCCCATTCTTTTCAGACCTCATCACCCTTTTCATGGGTGAAATTTCTAGATAAACCCAATCATCTACGGAAAATTCTAGCTCTCTTCTCATATCAGCATATTATTTCTGTCGGCTCTGAGCTATTTTCAACCTTCCTCTGATAAGTTGTACTTTCTACATAGACTCATGAATTGAGTTTTTTCCTATAAAGGTAGCTTCACCAAATTCAAACCACCCTATAGGAGACCTACACCTTCTACTATATAATGCCTCAAAAGGAGCCATCTAAATACTGGAGTGGTAGTTGTTGTTGTATGCAAACACGATGAGAGGTAGGTGGCCATCCAAACTGCACTTAAAGTCGATCAGACAAGCTCTTATCATATCTTCTAAGGTTTGAATAGTCCACTCACCTTGTCCATCTGTCAGAGGGTGAAAAGTTGTGTTGATCTTGACCTGAGCACCAACTCATTTCTGAAATGACTTCTAGAAATGCTAGGTGAATTAGGTACCTCTAACTGAAATGATGGACAAGGGGACCCGATACAATCTGACTAACTCCCAGATGTACAACCTACCATAATCCTCTGCTTAATATGTAGTTTTAACTTGGACTAAATATGCTAACTTAGTCATCCGATCTACTATCACCCAAATTAAATCATGCTTCCTACAAGTACGAGGTAAACCTGTAATAAAGTCCATATTCACTTCTTCCCACTTCCATGTGGGTATTGCTGATATCCTAAGTCATACCCTAGGTTTTTGATGTTCAACTTTAACCTACTAGCAGTTCGGGAACATAGCCACAAATCCTGTAATATCCCTTTTCATGTCGTTCCACCAGTAAATTTCCCATAGGTCATGCTACATCTTAGTGGAACCTGGGTAGATAGAATATTTGGAGTCATGTGCTTATTCCTTGTTTCAAGCTATCAACGTTCGGAACACATAGTCTGCCATGGTAATGAAGCACCCCATCACCCTCTTTGGAGAAAGCCTCCACTTCTTTTCTTAGAACTGCTTCTTTAAGCTTAAGCAGTATGCGATCTTCATCCTGCTTCAACTTAACCTCAACAACTAACAAGGATTCTAACCCACTTTGTAGTACTACTATGCCCTTAGTTGAATACACCAACTGTACCCCAACTTAGATAACATGTGAATATCCTTTTCTAGCTCTTTTCTACCCTCTTCAACATGAGCAATGTTCTGCATGGACATCCTGCTCAAGGAATCCACCACCACATTTGCCTTACGAGGGTGGTACAATAAACTCATGTCATAATCCTTCAATAACTCCAACTACCTTCTCTAACGAAGGTTCAAATCCTTCTGACTGAACACGTATTGAAGTCTCTTGTGATTGGTGAAAATATCGACGTGAACCCCATACAGGTAATGTGTCCATATTTTCAAAGAAAACACCACTGTTGCCAATTCCATATCATGAGTCAGATAGTTCTTGTCATGAGCCTTGAGCTATCCGGAGGCATAAGCTATCACCTTACCCTTCTGCATCAGAATGCAACTGAGGCCAACTCTGGAAGCATCACAATACACTACCAACCAATTTGTTCCTTCTGGTAAGGTCAAAACTGGAGTTGTAGTGAGTCAGTCTCCAGCTCTTGGAAACTCTTCTCACATGCATCTGACCACTGAAACTTCACTTTTTTCTGAGTTAGTTTAGTAAGAGGAGATGCGATAGTAGAAAACCCCTCTACAAATAATTGGTAATAACAAGCTAGACCTAGTAACTCCTGATATTTGTTGGGAAAGTGGGTGTCGGCCAGTCTTTCACCGCTGATATCTTCTGAGGATATACCTGACTACCCTCATCTGAGACCATGTAACCGAGGAAAGCCATAGACTTTAGCTAGAGTTCCTATTTTCTGAATTTAGCAAATAACTGGCGTTGTCTGTGAGTCGGCAACACTATCCTCAAATGGTTAGCATGCTCCTCATTTCTGAAGTATAGCAAAATGTAGTCTATTAACACTATGATGAACATGTCCAGATACTACTTGAATACCCTGTTCATCAAGTCCATAAAAGCTACCGGGGCATTAGTTAGTCCAAAGGACATAACCACAAATTCATAGTGACCATACCGAGTTCTAAAGGCCGTTTTCGGTATGTCACATTCCCTAACCCTAAGCTGATAATTCCCCAACCTGAGATCTACCTTGGAAAAACAACTAGATCCCTAAAGCTAATCGAACAAGTCCTCAATCCTGGGTAGGGGATACCTGTTCTTAACTATAAACTTTTTTTAGTTGACGGTTGTCAATATACATTCTAAGAGTACTGTCTTTCTTTCACATGAATAATACTGGAGAACCCCATGAAGAGATGTTGGGCCTGATGAAACCCTTATCAAGAAGATCCTTAAGTTATTCCTTCAACTCCTTAAGCTCAGTTGGAGCCATTTTGTAAGGAGGAATAGAGATGAGCTGAGTGTCTGGAAGAAGTTCTATACCAAAATCTATTTCCTACTCAGGAGGGACTCCGGGAAGATCTTTGAAAACACGTTAGGGAATTCGCTGACCATTGAAACTGACTGAATTGTTGGGGTCTTGGAGCTAGAATCTTTGACCCGAACTAGGTGATATGTGCTCCCTTTTGAAATGAGCTTCCTTTCCTTAAGGTAGGAAATAAACCGACCCTTAGGCGCTAAAACACTGCCCATCAATTCTAAGACTGGCTCATTAGGAAACTGAAACCTGAAGACTCTAGTTTTGTAGTCGACTGAGGCATAATTAGAATGTAACCAATCCATGCCAAGAATGAGGTCAAAAAGTACCATATCTAGCTTTACAAGATCAGTTGGAATAACTTTATTCAATATAGAGACTAGGCAATTTCTACATACCCAGCTGGCTCTATCTGATTCACCAACTGGAGTAGAGGCTGAGAACGATTCTGAGAGGACTTTTGGACTGATTTCAAATTGAACAGCTACATAGGGAGTTACAAATGATAGTGTTTCTCCTAAATCTAGTAGGGCATACACATCTAGATGGAAAGGAAATAACATACCCGTGACTACATTAGGTGCACTCTCCTGATCCTGATGAGAGGACGAAGCATAAAAGTGGTTTTGGTGCTGACCGTCATCCATACCTGAAGTATTCCCCTACTGAGCTGGACGGCCTGCTTGGGCTGCTGAAGTAGACTGAGTTCTCCCCCGTCTCACTGATGGACACTTCTTTAACCTATGACTTAACTACCCATATCCAAAGTAACCCTCTTTGCCCATGCGGCATTCACCTAGATGGTTATTTCCATACTTAGGACAAGCTGGGTAATGGTTGTTGGCATTGTAACTCTGGGACTGAGAGCTAGATGCTCCACCCTTCCGATCCTTGTGGGACTGGAAAGAAGGTGCGCTAGCTGATATAGCTGTTGGAGTTCTCTATTGCTGTTGTTGTAGGCAACTACTACCGCCAGACTTATGGTGACCATAATCCAACTGACCTGTTCTAGCTCGCTTGTTTTCCCACTCAATATCCTTCAACTTCTCTCCCTCAATCTGTTGTGCGTGAATGATGAGACTAGAGAGGTCAATGTCCTTGATGAGCATTGCAGTTCTGCACTCCTTAAGTACCAAATTGGACACTCCATTAACGAATTTGAACATGCGAGCCTTGTCTCAACAACCATCTCTGGGGCATACCTCAAAAATCGATGAACTCCAATGCATATTCCTCCACTGTTCCGTTACCCTATCTCAGATTCATAAATTCCATGACCTTAGCCACCCCCAATTCCTGAGGAAAGAATATGTCTAGAAATGTTGTAGTGAACTCATCCCACTCTACTAATCCTACTTCTGCTGGTCTCCCTATCTTTCACTGATTGTACCAAATCTGTGACACCCCTTTCAACTAGTAGGCAACCAAATAAGCACCCTCCACAAAACTAACACACATAATTCGAGTGATCTTCCGCACCTCATCTAGAAACTCCTGTGGGTCCTCTCGCACCTTAGATCCATGAAAAGATGGAGGGTTCATTCGGGTGAAGTCCCAATCCCTAGCAGCTGCTAGACCTGTTTGCATACACTAGGACCACCTACTGGTTCACTTGGTTGGTCACCGCCTAAGCCAACAGTTGAATCGTCGCCCGAAATTCTACCGAGGACACTTGATCGTCCTGAGGGGCTGCTGGAGCTTGTGGATCAGGTCAATTGACATTGCCAGCCCTCCTTCCATTTTATTGTTTTGGAGGCATAATTTCACTAAAATGAATAAAGCATGAGTTAGGAGACATTTTTGGGATTCAACTTCAACACACGATATGGAGTATGACCAAAAGGGAGTTTTCCTAATAACATCTTGTTGCCTTCCTGTTGTAGGTGTGGCATGCTTCACACCCATGAAAAGTACTCTACTTGACGTGGCTTTCAGACATCCTAGGATACTCTAAATCTAGTGCTCTAATACCAAGTTTGTCATGACATGAGTCTGCACCCTGGACGAGAGACGGTACTTAGTATCAGAAGTGGCCCCAAGCGAACCCATGGTCTATCATCATACTAGTAACTAAGTAAGCATACGCAGAAGCTAGGCAAATATAAATATCCAAATAAAACTTTTTTGGAAATAGTACACATAACTATTCTAAGTACTGACCATATGTGTCTGAAAGCCAACTAGTAACTAACGAGTTGTTGGGACAAGCCCCCACCTAACTCTATAGTCTGACTAAATAAAGAACTAACTGAAAGCAATCATCGTCCTCAGAAGATGAGGACTCACCAAATAACACTGCTACTGAGATCATCAGAGGAAACTACTAGCGATGTTGAGTCTGAGAACCTATGCATGTATCGTAATATGATATAGCATAGAGAGTAAGCGTCGGTACTTTGAATGAACTAAGTAAGTAAGATATACAATAATCATGGAAAATAAGCAAGTGAACTAAAACAACATGAAATGACCAACTGATATTGAATACTTATAGAAGCTCAGCTATAACTAATATGGTCAATAATGACCCTGACTGATGATCATAAACATGTCCTGAAACTGAGTGATTGAACTGGGCTAAACTAAACTAAACTGAAACTATACTGACAAGTGGGAGAGTCTATAACCGATATATAACCACGTGAGCTAAACGTGTAGTCCGATGTATACACCCCATCAGAGAAAGCCCACTACACCTTGCCAAGGTATAGTGGCTGAGCTGGGTGATCACAAGTCTGGGACCCGGTAGGCTAATAACCTATGGTGGCAAAGTAGTTCTGGGAACCTTGGTGCACTGGAACCCCAGTCCGCTCAGTGCTAAGTACTACTCTCACTGGATAGTCCTAACTTGACTACTAAGATGATAGATCGAAGCTGGCGTCCTAGACTAGGTCAGGAATACTTATCTGGAAGTAACTTGAACTCAGTAAGATTGGATAACTGAAAACTGGTGTTCTAAGACTAGTCGGAACTGCTAATCTGGAAGTGTTGTAACCATCTATAAAACTAACTAATAACTAATATTCATGGTTCTAAGACTAGTTAGAGCTGCTTATTTAGAAGCGTTGTAACCGTCTAGAGAACTAAGTGATAACTGAAAACTATGACTGGGAGGTATTACTGACACCTCAAGAAAACTGACTATAGTCAAACAGATCAGCTGACAATACTTTGAGACTTTGAGGGTGCTAGATATTGATTAAGACTGAGTCCAGCAACAAGCAAACTTTCTCACATAATTATAATAACACTAAGGTTATAAGCGCTATAGGAATCAACAACAATTTCATCTAGAAATCATGCAAGACTCCTTCAATTGTAATTAAGGGCTAGTACTAAGCACACATTTAATAGAAAATGATGTC
>JACEIK010004529.1:71358-107820 GCA_018107945.1 Datura stramonium
AACACGGTATAAAATTAATACATGAATAGCTTTTATCCTATTTGGAAACCAAACATGGTAAAACTAATAC
The DNA here is from genome assembly GCA_018107945.1 of Datura stramonium. Taxonomy (NCBI): domain Eukaryota; kingdom Viridiplantae; phylum Streptophyta; class Magnoliopsida; order Solanales; family Solanaceae; genus Datura; species Datura stramonium. The sequence continues at coordinate 71,429 of JACEIK010004529.1, forward strand.
ATGAATAACCAAGTTTTTCATGTATTAGCTTATACCTTATCCAGTAACCAAATGGCCCCTAAATGACATAAAAAAATCCATAGAAATCATGTTTTGCAATCAACAAGTACATAGCTAATCATCAAAAAATTTTAAATAGGGTCAATTTTTACAAATAAAAAACTAGTGTAATTTATTGGCTGAGTACTCCTAAGATACTTTCTAATTAAAAAAAATCAAAAAAATAAAACCCTAAACATGTCTGTTCAACTAGATAGCATGCTCGAGGAAAAAGAAACATGGCAAGAAAAACCCTCGGATGAATCCAACAAAATATCAAATATACAAGTACACTCCCTTCACTTTTAAAAAGCATGCTTCGTCCCCGAAGCATAAAGTATAAAGAAGAAGGAAGGGAAAATACCTGTGGTGCACTAAGCGCTCCTGTCATCCATTTGAGGTGGTACCTCTACTGCAGTCGTGGAACTGGCGGTGGCTGGCTCACTCACTGGTGTATCAGTAAGGGAAATGGCTACCCCAGTAGTAACGGTCGCCTCTACGACGTCTAGAATTACTGGGGCTGAATGTGGCTCGCCGAAGGGTCCTTGCCACACATAAGCTTTGCATGGGCCAGAGTGGAGTGACCCGCTCCTCTTTCTCTCTCAAGCAGCTCCGACCGATGCTTGTCGTGAGTCTGCTAACTCTCCAATCTTGCCCATTTGCACTCTCTTTTTTCTCTCTTCATCTTCTTCTTTAGGGTCCTGTCTCCAACATCCTTAGAAACCTTCTTTTTCCCTTTCTCCTTCTCGGCTCCTGTAGGCTCCCAATAAGCCGCCAGATCAAGCTCCTCATCAATCGCAACTTTGAGGTCAGGAAGATTGGGGGCTTCTTTGATTGTCGGCTGCCATGATGATAGCTCGACCACTTGACTCCGAAGAGCCCCCAACTCCTCATGGAGGTTGCCTGTGCCAGTCTGCTCAGACATACGCGCATTGAATTTGCTCTCAAAGCCATCTATCCTAGCATGTAGGGCCTATGCATCTATCTTAATCTCAACCTTTACCCAAGGCTTGACATTTTCCATCATCAACTGAACCTTCTTCTCAGCTACGATCAGTCTCTTGTCTAGCTTCTAGAGAAATTCCTGAGGCACGAGCATGTACCCGACTGGAGTCTAGCTCGGGAGGCTCATAAGTGGTGCGGCGGAGGTGCTAGGAGCTGCATCTGGATGACTAGCATCTGTATCAAGTGTCTCACCCTACTCCTATGAAGTAGGAGAATTAGTCCATGATACTGGGACTACGGTAGAAATTCGTGCTCGACTTAATGGGTTCATCTCATCCCGGATTAGGCCAATATTAGTGATCCGCTGGCCTCCAATCAATTTCCCCTCACTAAAATGAACCTTGATACCCGCCTTTGTGCATAGTTTGAATACGAGACTCGGGAATGGGATGGTAGTGCTCAATCCTATAGCCCGATTCCGGATCTCCTCTACAACGACCCTCGAGATATTGATGCGGTATTTGGACATGATGCATGCCATCAAAGCTGCTCTATATGTGCTTAGAGTTTTATCATTTACTCTCAGGGCCAACTGGTGGTGCACTAACCTCCACCAAGCTTTTTCTATGAAGATCAGAGAATTTTTTGTGAATTGCTTAATGCTAGTGACCCATTCTGCCTCTTCTTTGTCCTTCGCAATAAATCCGGACAACCACTAAATTTGCCTCCATATCTCATCAAAACCCAACTTCTTGATTTATTTCAAGGCCTCCACCCGATAGTCATACTCCGGTGTAGCATGTGGTGGTATGAATTGGGGTCCATATAAAACCCAAGCAATAGTGCGCTCGGATATATCCATATTTCAGCCTCTTACCATGACGCTCTCCAGCTTGGGCTTATCTTTCAATTTTTCCCCTCTTTAGCTTTCTGCTCCGTGGTTGCAAAATAATTTACATAGAACTCTCGGACCATCTCTAAAGTGTATCGATCCGGAGACCTAGCCATCTAGTCACATCTATTGAAGCTAAATATCTGCTTTATCTCCTCCACATCGTTCAGTGAATTGGTGAGGATCTGCGGCCTTCTTGAATGCTCCACCTGGGTTTGTTCCTAGAGGTGAGAGCATTACCCTGTTCATATATTTCTTGGGATCCTATTAGTCTCCATCGAATGGTGTGGTTCTCCCTAGGCGGAGTTTGCTCCTGCACTACATTGGGTGCCTCCTTCTCTAATCTAGACTCATCTCTGCATCGCCGGATTGGGCCTCCTCGGATCCCACTTATTCACTAGAGTCGCTTCCGGACTCTTGGGCTCTTTTCTCAACTCCCTCCTCAGACTGGGGAGCACCAGCAGATGTGGCAGTGGCTGCCATGGCCTGGGCTTAGCCTTCACCTTAGTTGTTCGGGTCCCGTCAGTATCAGATGTGTCGACAAGGTATTCCTCCACTGAACCACTAGGGGTGTTGACCCCTTGTTCGAATTTGGAGGTTTCATCTATTATTGCCCTCCGAGCAGTTTCTTTGGATGTTTTTCTTCTCTGCATCATTGTACCTATGGAGGAAAAGGGTTAGAATTCCAAACATGAGAAAATGTAAGAAAGAAAAAAAGTCCTCTATTATTTATCACGGGTCAACAGTACGAGTCGTACCTTGGAGGTACGATTCATACTGAGACTCTTAATGTCTCAGGTCAATGTTACACCTATGAGGTACGGCTCGTACAGTGAAGGTATGGTCCATACCACCCGTTGTATGAGGATTCCCCATGAAAAAAAATGTTCTGTATTTTTTCATGATTCATGGTACAACCCTTAAGTCGATTCCACGAGTTGTAGGATGGGTCGTACTATCATTTTTGGACTTAACCCTTTTTAAACTCCTAGTACAATTGCCAAGTACAATTCGTAGCAGGATACTATGAGCTGTACTAGGCTTCGTACCTCGTGGTTTTTACAAGTTTGTCTTGGGATAGTCCCAATGAGCCATCCTACGATTCGTAGTATGAAACCACAAGTCGTAGGAAGGCTTGTGAAGCCTGTTCCTACCTTATTTTTTATTTAATTTTCAGGAAGTTTTAAGTTGGTGTTGAGTACTCAGAATTCCCCAAGTCCAGGCATGTATTCATCATGTTTTATAGTTACCCATTACTTTCATTTTTAATCACAACCCGTAACTCATGTTTAACAATTCATTGTGCGATTTTTACATGTTAAATCCCTACCTAGTTGCACACTAACTTGTTCACATCCTTGGTCATTTTCCCTTTTTATGCAAGCATTGAGAGGACTATCATGGATTAAGTAGGTTTGATTCAAGCACAATAGGTCTTTATTACAAAATTCAAAGAATAACACTCACTTGAATATTGCTTACTTTGAGTGGAAATCAGGAACTAGGGTTGGAATTTGAATTTAACAGTGTTATCTGAGCAAAAAGCATGCTCAATCGATCCTGATTCTGAGTTACGGGTGTGAGGGAGTTGTGAGTTATATTCGTGAATTTGGTTTTGAGTGTGTGGAAGGAGAGTACGGTTTGTTTGAAGTTTAAATAGGTTGTAGGGACATTTTGAAATATTTGGGCTGAGTCATGTAATTTTAAGCTTTTTGACCCGTCACGACTCGTACCATGAATCGTAGGAAGGCCCTATGACTCATCGCTTGGACTCGTAACAGCGAGGTTGAGAAACTTACCTGTGGACCTACAAGTACATCTTATGACTCGTACAATGAAGGTACGACCCAGATTATGACTCGTAGGTCTCTCTTTCTTTGAGGTCCATGCGTTGCATAGTTCATAACCACAATGAGTACAATGGCCCGTACAACAGAGTTACAAGTCATAGGACCAACCATACTCTAAACTCATGCACTAAGATACATCTCTGCTTCTCACCATGACTCATACTACGGACCGTACAACCCTCTTATAAGTCGTACTAAGTATCGTAGGACCAGTCTGTTCAGAAATTTTTCTACCACCTGTTTTGGTTCCCCTACACACTGAACACACATAAGTTAATCAACTTGAGTTTCCTCCTAAGAAATGCTTGATTTAACATCGCAGTACGACACAGGTAGTTTGATCACTTAGAATTCACCAAACCACCACATGGGTTGCCTCCCAAGAAGTGCCTGATTTAACATCGCGGCACGATGCAAGTCTCTTGACTACTCAGACTTCATCAAGGAACTCAGATTCATCCTTTATTGTCGAGACAACTCTATACTCCCTTGGATGCTTCATTGACCGGCATACATTGAAGGTGACCTCTTCTTTATTGAGTTTGAATTTCAACTGGCCAGCCTCCACATCTATTAAAGCCCTCCTAGTGGCAAGGAATGGTCGCCCTAAAATGTTGGGGACCTCAAAATCAACCTCGCAATCAAGGATCACGAATTACGCTAGGAATATGAATCTATCCACTTTAACAAGTACATCAAATAGGATCCCCTCAAGCTGCATCACAGTTCGGTCTTCCATCAGTAGCCGCATAGTAGTCGATGTGGGGGAACCTAAGCCCGACTTCTTAAACATAGCTAACAAAATCGGATTGATGCTTGCTTCCAAGTTGCAGAGTGCCCTCACGAACTCAACATCACCAATTGTACATGGAATGGTGAAGGAACCTGGATCTTTCTTCTTCTAGGCAAGGACCCGTGAGGCTATAGTGCTACAATGATGCACATTATCCACAGGCTCATAGCTCACGTACCTTTTCTTCTTAACAAGGTCATTCATAAATTTTGCATATCCCGACATATGTTCCAAATTCCTCGACCAATGGTATGTTTACAGATAACTAGTTTAGCATTGACAGAAATTTCTGAAACTTACCATTCTCTACCTTCTTCTTCATTCTTTGAGTGAACGGTGGCGGTGGTCCTAGAATAGCCTTGTAAATTTGTGTGGTTCTTTGATTCTCTCCTTGTTTAGCTTCAGGCCCATTTTCAACAACTGGAGCCTCAGTCAATTCAGCATTCTCAGTATGCTCATTCTCACCAACATCTTCCTCATTGTCAATTATGCTTTCTTTCTTCCTTTGAAGTTCAACTACAACTGACAAAAGGGGATAAACCATCGTCTTTCCACTCCTAGTCATCACAGCCATACAATGACCATCATTCTTTAACTTCTAGACTGTGTTGCTAGGTAGTGTACCCTTTTGCCTAGGTTTAATGGATACTGACAGTTGCCCTAGTTGTTGTTCAATCTTTTTGATAGCCTAGCATGTGACTCAACTCTTTGACACATGCTCGATAGATCACTATGAATGTCTTTCAGCTGATCATCTGAGGATCTCACCTTCTTTAACATCTCAGCCATCATGCTCTCCAAATTTGACTGTCCATCCTCCCCCTCACATGCATTCGAAGGCACGTACAATCCTACTCGATCGTTGACATAATCATCATTCCTTCTTTAATCTCCCTTGCGCTCACGACCTCGGCTTTTGTTCTGTACGCATTTCAGTTGTAATTTCCTTTGTATTCATTTTAACCTTGGTTTCCAGAACCTTTGCGCCAAGTGTCTTGTCCATACCCTTAGGCGTTGGCTTGGAAACCTGCCACCTGTTGTTTAAGAAGTTTTCCTTCTCCTCGGAATCTGAGTGCTCAGGCCCTGGCTCCTATTCCTGTGTCCCCATTGCATTAACTCTTCTAGCTACAACTCCCATGATATGCTTAGTGAGCAAGTCCAATGATGTGTGCATATGAGCCAATTCCTGTTCACGTTCTTCTTTCTTCCTTTATTGGTCTGCAGTCAAACCAATAGCGTATGTACTAGAAGCTGCTTCCGCTTCCCGGGTGTTCCATACCCTATTTGTTTTGGTCATTCTGTCTAGAATAGTGGCAGCTTGCTCCTTGGTGTGGCTCATCAATGCTCCTCCCGCCACTATGTTTGTTACAACTTTAGTACTGTTGTTCAGGTATCTATAGAAAATCTCCAACAAACTATCATTTGGAATTTGTTGGTTTAGGCACATGTTCAACTTCTTCTTGAACCTCAACAAGATTTCATGAAGTTCCTCAATCTTTAGTTGTTGGAAATTATAGATTTCTTCCTTAAGTTGCATCATCCTAGAGGGTGGAAAGAATCTCTCTAGAAAATCTTGCTTAAGCTACCTCCAATTGGTAATGGAGTCATTAGGCAACTCCAATAACCATAAAGTGGCCTCCTCAGATAGATAAAAGGGGAAGAGTCTTAGCCTTATAGCGTCTTGGCTGACTCCAAGCAACCTATATGCCTTGCATATTTCCACAAAGCTCATTAGGTGCAAGTTGGCATCATCAGCTCCGAGACCACTAAATACCCCTTTCATGTTCAATAATTGGATCATGGTGCTAGTGATGTCAAATTTTGCCCTACAAGTAATGGTGGTGACAACAGCTCCGGTTGACCCGACTTCATCAATGTCCAGGTCATCCTCATCGAAGAATTAAGGGGTATATCCTTCACCTCTATTGCCCTTTCATGGTGACCAACGTTGACAACCTTATCTCGTGCATCCTTTGTATTTTGAAGTGCAGCTTGTCAAGCTTCTTCAGGAATACGGGCATCTCTTTGCTCTTAGTTCTCCATCCTTCACTGTGTTCTTTCGAGTTTGAAATCCAAAGGAATCAGGGGGTTTCCACTCCGATGAGTACTTGGCATTCACCAAGCGACAACCTGTGGATATCCAAAAACATAAAAGAGAAAATTTAATTAAGGAAATAACAACCAAAAGTTAAATACAAGCAATTCATCTAATCTTTGTCGTATTCCCCAACAACGGCGCCACTTTTTGATAACGCTAAAACTCACACTTTCTGTCAAAGCATGAACCAAACTTTGTCAATAAATAATCCAACAAAGAGGTTAGGGTTGAACCCACATGGAATAAGGTAAAATCTAGACTAATTCCAGTACTTAAACTTGTTGGTGAGTTATCTCCAAATTAGGGGTTTTCAAAGAAAAACAATATTAAAGCAAGATTGTAATTATGGTTGATATCAACATTTTCAAATAACTAGTGTAAGTGTTCCCCATGGGTTCATAACTACTTCAGGTATACACACGTGATCATTCCCACTACTTACTGTAGAAGTGATAACTAGGGTTTATCCAAGTGACTGGTTCGTCCCTATTGGAAATCTATGCTCAATCACTGGGTTAGGTCTCATGAGCAATTTCTTACTAACCGTTATTAATATGTCCTAAATTTAACTATCCTGCAACCACAACTCAAGTTAATACAATGATAATAAATACCAAGGCTTTGTTATAATTCTCTTTTCCTAATCTCCACTTCTCTAGGTTCAAGCAAGTAAAGAATTCGGGAAAGTCCTAATAGTGTACACCATTAAGAAACGTTTAAAGATGAAGAGAATACAATACAAGCGTTTAGCATTGGTTTTGAATCACTTTTGTGTAACCTTATTCTGTTAATCCACCATGGTTCACACAACCCTAGTTGTGGAGGTTTTAGCCTCTCATGATTGTAAGATTATAATTAACATTCATAGAAAAACAGATAATTAAATACTTACAATAATAATTGGAAGAAAACCTGCTTTGAATATTTATGAACAATATCAAGAACAATTGATAAAATCAACTGTCTTATGAACTGCTCTCCAAAACTTGATAAAAATTCACAAATATTATTCTTCACACGTCTCTACTACTTCCTTTCTAGCTTCTCCTACTAAAATAAAATATAAAAGGTATTTATACAGTCATTAGAAACTTTTTCTAAGCTAACAAGGAATTTTTCATATCTGGTGCTAGCCTGTCTCATGACTGATCGTACGACCTGTAATAGGATTGTATGGGTTGTACCTGCCTTTCTTACATCCTTGGCCGCTACAGATTTTTCTTAGTGTTGGCGTTGGTACAACTCGTAGCATGGTCCTATGAGTCGTACAATGCATTCGTGGCTTGGCCCTGAGAACTTTGACATCTTTTGAAGTTTTCTACGAGTGTTGTGGTATTCCTGATGAGTTGATAATTTACCAAGTCATTAGGCTCTTAAGCATGAGCTTTAGTCTTGTTTTCAAGTCATATAGATGGATTCTATGCCCTTTTTTGCCTTTTTGTGTGCAGATATCTAATTTGGAGAAAAGAGCAACAAAGAGAGAAAAAAGAAGGGCATCAGGTGAAAATCAGTGCTTTACCAGAGAAGACAGGCGAAACGCTAGCCAAACGCCAGCCAAAAGCTAATGTACACTGCCTTTAAAATTATAGCAACCGGTGAACACAAACATCAACCGGCAACTCACTAGTCCAATCGCTGAATGACACCATAAGTTGCGAGATCGAAGAGAAAAGAATCAACGGCGCACGGGTAGCGACTGGCGAAAGGCCGAATGAATCGCCTAAGGCCACTGGAGTTCACTGAAAGTGAAATTAATTAGAGCTGGCATTTTGCGGAATGTAATTGGCAAACCGCTGGTACTCCCTCAAGTGCTAGAATGTTGATCAGGGGCAAAAATGTCCAGCATGGAAAATGAGAGAGGTGGATACCCTACTTTTGGATATATTCTAGAGAGAAGTACTCTGTACCCATGAGATCTTAACTTTTAGCTTTTGCAACATTCTCTTGGTAAAAGAAGAAAGTAAGAATTATATTGGTGGAAATTGTAAAGAATTGTTTTCTTTCTCTTCTTCTTCTTCCTCCATAGCAAGGTACTACAATTGTTGAAGATTTTTTTGTTGAATTTGATTTTGCTACTCCTATTATTGAATTCAGTGAGTATATTGTTAAATGTGCCTTTGAATTTCTTAACTATGAGTAGCTAAATCATTAACTAGAGGTGTGTGGTGATGAATGCTTAATTAGAGTGGGTATTGCTAGAGTCATTTCAATAATATTTAATTAGTGTAAATCTGTTGAATTCTCTCCAATCTATAATTGAAGATCCATTGTCATTGATGTGAGTCTAATTGTTCTTACTTGATTTTTACTTGAAAAAGAAGAATTGAGTATTGGGAGAGAATTTAATGGTGGAAATGGATGTGAGTGTGAGATTGGGCTGGAAATAGCCAAATTTACATTCTCATTCTTAATTAATAGCTAATATCTAGAAATTAGTGCAGGTATTAATCTAAATATGATCGGGTTAATTTAATTGTGTCTAGCGGTTTGAAAGAACTCTAGCAAGAGGTATTTATGAGGTTTAAAAACATCAAATGGCTACTTTTCCGAGGTTATTTACACAACTTGAACTCATGAGATGACCTAGCATAACCCTATTTAATTAGCATATCATCTACACCACACCTCTAGTCTTTCACATTATTGTCAACAACCTTGGTAATTTTTCTATATTAGTTAGCCAAATTAGAAGTTATATTCTATTGTAAATCTCAATATACCCCAAAATATTTATTTCCATGATATTTTCAAGTGGTGTGAGCTAAATTCAATTTCTCAAACGACACTCGTGCATATCATTCACTAGTCCTTGTGGGATTCGACCCCGACATCCATCGGGATAATTGTTTTGATACAACGACCATTTATTCTCTTTGTATGAAGAGTATATTTTGGACGTTATCAAAAATGGCGTTGTTGTCGGGGTGGTAAGACTACCACTTGATACTCTTGTGTTGATTGTTAATTTGAATTAGTCTTGCATCATATGTGTTGACATAAAGTTTTCTATTCTTGTTAGGATAAATTCATATGAGTCATCATTCACAAGCATGAGATAGTTCAGTGGAGGGTAATATAGAGCATGAGGAAGATAACCTGGTGTTGCCCGAAGTGGTGAGATCCATTCGCCTACTTCCTACGATAGGCAATGCCGTGTTCCACGTCACAAGTACAATGATACATTTTCTGCAAATGAAAGGATTATTTGGGGAAAAACCATGTGAGGAAGCATATCGTCACTTGAGGAATTTCTTGGAGATATGCCAGCCTTTTAACATCACAAACATAAGTCAAAAGTCTATCAGGTTATGGCTCTTCCCATTTTCCCTAACGAGAGAGGCAATAATGTGGTTGGAGGAACTACCTCCTAGTTATATTACATCTTGGCAAGAATAAACGGAAGCCTTTTTGGATCATTTCTTCCCTCCATCGAAAATGTTGCACCTGAGGGATGACATCACAAACTTCAGGCAAGAGCTGGGAGAACCATTGCATGAAGAATTGCTACGATTCAAAAAGAAGGTTTCTTTTTGTCCCAACCATGGCCTCCCTGATGGAGTGCTTCTCTAAAGATTTTACCGAGCTCTTGACTCCATCAACAAATCTGTTTCCAACAATTTAGTCAGAGGGTCTATTCTGGATCAAACATATGGGTTGGATAAGGTCGTTTTTGGACATAATGACAAAAACAAATAGGGCTTTGCATACGAGAGAGACAAATGTATCTACACATGACATTAGCTCTAGTGCATTGGCAGCTGAGTTGTGGAAAAGGGATGAAGAGCGAGATGAAAAAACTAAAATGATGATGCAGCTAGAACTAATGACTAAACATGTGATGCGGGAAGGGCCCAAGGTGGTTAATGTTGTAGATATGCAAGGTCCATTGCAATTTGAAGGAGAATCGTCGCCACCGAGGTACGATGACGAATGCCAATACATGGGAAATCAGATGGGGGGTTCTTAATCGTGTTTCAAGGGGATAATTAAGTTCCTTAGCACCCAAGGGAAGAGAACCAAGGATGGAGAAATCATGATGCACAGGGATGGCCCGAAAGAAATAAAAGATAGGGAAATAGAGAGCAGAATCGAGTGGGAGACCGTTACCACCAAAGTTCCAACCCATATATTCCCCCTCCAAAAGCTGAAAACGCCCAAAGTTAGTCAGGTGTGAGTGATACAGGTAGCTCAAAAACTGAAGAGATGTTTTCAAGAGTCCTCAAGAATGTGGAATCAACCGATAGCGAGGTCAAGGAATTGAAAGGGGAAGTGTCTAACCTTTCCCGAATGGTGAGCTCTCATTCAGCCTCCATTAAGTATTTGGGAGATCAAATGAACCATTTGTCTACTCAAATGAATACCCGAGTGAAGGGAACACTCCCAAGTGATACAATGCCAAACCCGAAGAAAGATAATCAATGCAAGACTATTGTTACTAGGAGTGGTAAATTGGTTGGAGATGCAAGGGTGAAGCCTAAGGAGGTTATTGCTCCTATATCAAATGAGGAAAATGAATTTGACGAGATTCCAAAAATACCAAGTAGTGGTGATAAGAGTGGAGATGAAAGTGAGGGGAAGGATGATGAAGTTCCCTTACATATTCATGAATACGAGGTAGGAATGAAGGCCTCAAATGATGACAAAGTTGAAACAAGAGCTCCACCCCCTTATCCAAAATGGTTGGCTAAGAATAAAAGGACGATCAGTTTAGAAAATTCATTAACATGTTCAATAAAGTGTCTATTAATATACCATAGGTGGATGCCCTTCTTCAAATTCCCAGATATGCCAAATTCATGAAGGAGTTGTTGAAAAAGAAGAAGGTGGTTGATGCAGGTATCGGGGAGATAATGCACCATTATAGTGCGATGATGATGAGAAATCTTTCCCCTAAGCAGAAAGACCCAGGAGCTTTCACAATCCCTTATACAATTGGGATATGTGTGTTTAACAAATCTCTATGAGATCTTGGCGCGAGCATAAATCTAATGCCTCTCATTATTTTTAATAAGATGGGACTTGGAAGCACCAACCCCACATAAATGAGGTTGCTAATGGAAGATCGTTCCATAAAAAAGCCTGTGGGAGTATTAAAAGATGTATTGGTGAGGGTGGATAAATTCATTTTACTAGTTGATTTCATAGTCCTTGATTGTGAAATGGATATTGAAGTGCCAATCATTTTGGGGAGACCATTTCTCACCACCGATAGAGCTTTGGTTGATGTGAAGCTAGGAGAGTTCATGTTCCGAGTCAGAAGTGAAGAAGTCACCTTTAAGCTATGTCCAGCAATGAAAACTCCTAACGAATGCAAGGTGATCGAAGTGTCACATGTAGAGAATGAGGAGAGCGGAGTTGAGATAGAGAAGTCTAAGTTGGAGGATGATCCTTTGAAGAAAGATTGCTAAATGAGAGCTACGTCTTGCCACGACGTTATCTAAGGAACTTCATGGGTGGCAACCCAAGTGTTTTATTTGATTTATCTTATGTCATTGTTGTATTTGATTTTGTAGGACCAATGAAGTGAGAAGCAAGGAGAGAAAACACAAAAACAAGGCAGGTAATGCACTTGTTATACCCCGGAAGCCCAAAGATCAGACGGGGGAGTTGAAACAGAGAAATGTTAAAAAATTTGCATTAGGTCATTGAACGGGTTGTGAGGTGACCAATTGGTGCAGCCCATGAGTTGGTGACTCATGGGGAGGCCCAGGTGATGAGTTTGGAAATTTGAGAAAATGGGACCTCACGGACATGACCACGAATCGTGGCAGGCTCCACGATTCGTTAGGCCAGTCGTGGGGTAGGTGAATAAGAAAAGAGAAGGAAGAAGGTAGTGTATTTGATGGGAGGACCCCATGAGTCGTGGGGTGAGTCGGGACCAAGCAGGAATAATTCTATTGAGGTCGAGGCAGTGTACATCACAGATGGTGACCACGAGTCGTGGTCACCAGGTTACGAGTCGTTGTGTCTTCCGTTACAAGCCCAGAAGACCTGAGAAGTAGTGAACCTCACGGACGACTCCACGAGTCGTTGCCCTTATGACAAATCGTTAGGTGCCTTGTTGGGACCATCTGCCAGTTATTTTCTACGAATTTAGTAAGGGCTATTTTGTAATTTCTAAGTTCCTCAGGCCTAAACTGCATCGTATTGAGTTATGAATGATAACTTTTAAAGGGGTTAAGTTCATTTTAGGCAATTTACATTAATGCATGCAAGGTAGAAGGTGAGAGAGGGTGATCAAGCCTAGTGTTCCTCAATTTCTCTTCAATTTCTTCTTGGGCTATCAACGAAGTGTAAGAAGCATCTACCAATAGGTATGTAGGGTTATGAATGGGTGATTCCTTTCACACCCATGCCCAATCCCTCTCTAAATCATGAATGTTCTATGTCTAGACCATGGGGGTTTAACCTAATGAATGAATTTCCTAATTATTTACATGGAAATGATTTAAATATGTTTCAACCATTGAATTATCAAGCATGGGCAAGTTTTATAACATCTTCAAATAAAAATCATGTTTCTAGTTTTATGAATTAAAAAGTCCATCGATGAAAAGTTCATAAAAGATGAGATTTGTGATGAATGTATGATGATGAGGAGATGTTATGATGAAAAGCATGTTTTCAAGATACCCATGTTTATAATAATGTTTCCAATATGAATTAAGTATTTTCAAGTATGATAAATCTTTGAGCAATTCCCATATGTTCAAAGTATGATTTATGTTTTCCCCAGTTGAGCTTACCACATGGCTTTTGAGTGAAAACTCCCAATTATCTTTCAGCTTGTGGTATAGTTTGAGTTAAAGTTTCTCATATGCATGATTTCATATTTGAGATGTATTTGATTTTTGAGCTTCATCAATAGATTATGTTGATCTTCGTTGAATAACGATGTAGATCATATGCATGTTTTGGGAATAGTTTCTATCACCGAGTAGGCTAAGGGTCAGTAACGCTATGCCTCAGAACTACGCGCCAACGTAGGTTTATACTATTATATATGTTACTTGGGACTTCCTTTGTGAGCTATCCCCTGTCCTATTGAGCCACAAGCTTGATATCGATATCATGGTATCGTCCCTAGCCCTGACAAGGCTTTGGACAGCTCTACCCACTTGAGCGTAATAGTTGGGACCACATAAGCTCTATCATGGTATGCTAGTTAAAAGACGAGTCTCCCATTGTTCCTCATGATTTTAGATATACATATTCATTACTCATGAGTTTTTTATATCTATATATGCTCTAAAGAAGGTTTAACTCAATGTTTAGTTTTACTTATAAATATCAGATGTTAGCTTTGAGTCAATCAATTCATTTATGATGTATGTTATGTCATCATGTGATCATAATTTCAGAAAGAATGCACACAAACCCTACTCTCAGATTTTTAATGTTATGGTTATATTATGCATTCTCTTAAAATTATTTTACCTACTTGAGCGGTTTTACTTACCTTGCATACTCAGTACATTCCACGTACTGACCGCATACTCTATGCTATATCATTTCATGATACAGAATCCGGCTCTCAGGTTCATCCCAGGACATAGTCAATTCTGAGGTAGCATCATACGTTATTGGTGAGTCCTCGTCTTCTTAGGACTAGACTATTCAGATTTTCTAATGTGCTTTCAGTTTCTGATCGTTGAGTTAGTTGGGGTCTTGTCCCATCAACTCATCATGTTTAGAGGCTTTTCAGACATATGGTTGTATTCAGCTTCAGATTGTGTATTTTGATGTTATGTTTAATCTAGACTTCTTCTATGATTATCTAGTAGATTCTTCTATTTTATTGATCGACTTGGGGTCTTTCGGGGCTCCTTGTCCCGAGTTGCAATCCAGGCCTCCATTAGGGTGGTGACAGCACTGGACCGGCGAATTGCGATCCAGATGTGTAAACCATCACGCCTTGATACAAGAAAGCATAATGACAGGAACATGAGTGTTTAACTGGCGGTCGAACAGGCAGGCCGCCGATTCAGAATCGTGTACTGCTGCTCAACCGGCAGTCCCTCACAGATTACTTGAGCATTGGGTTCCCAAGTGGCAATCCATCAGTGGAACGCCGACCGCATTTGCTAATCGTCGGTTTATCACCGGTTTCAAACAGTGAACTAGGCATGAATTCAAGCACAAAAAGGTAAGGCGGTTAAGGGCCGACTCATATTAGCAATCGCCAGTGTAACGCCGGTCGAGGCACAAGTTTGGTTTTAGAATCTACATCAACGATGGACCCACCTAATCCCAAATATCTACTTGAGCCACCCTAATCTAAAAAATATTCCCTTAGATTTCTCTTTTTTCCCTTTTACCATTTTCCCACAAACCTTTTTTTCTTCCCAATACCCTACCTTTCCACATGCCCTCAACTCCCTCTTTTCCACTTCACATAAACACATTAACTCACATAACTATCTCATCTTCTCCTCAACTAACCACATTCTTACCTGCTCACTTATAAAACCCCTCACTCTCTTCACAAATATCACTACACTCACATTCTCCCTCTCCACTACACAAGTCTCAAAAGTGCCATTGTTGAGCATTATCAAGATACCACAAGTTAGTCTTTGCAAAACTCTCTCCAAAGTATGGTAATGTATCTCTTATTCTTTGTATTTTTTCATCAATAGAACCTTGACTGCATATTTATATGGCTTTAATATACATATCCCTCCTTGTTAATGCCCTTCTGTCCTATTAGTTTCATGATTGATACTTTGTTTGTTGATAGTGTGGGGAGATAGTAGTTTTTGGCCGAAAGGGGTATGGGGATATTTTTGATATTTGCGTGGGCTTAAATGGGCTGAAGTTTGAGTAACCCAAATGGATTAAAAATTCGTGCTTTGCCCTATGATAAATTGGGTGACACCATTCTTAAGGGTAAATTGTCATTTGAGTCCTTTCTCTATGTAGAATTGATTCTTTAATATAATGTGAGTTGGTGTTTGCAATTTTGTGCCATTGAAATTCTTGGAATTACTTTGGGAATGATGATATTCGGCTATTCGCCGGTAGGGTCCAGCGAAACTCCGACGGAATTCCTATCCAATCTCTAGTTGGCTTCAGGCCATGCTTGGAACCGCGTTACATCAGCGGTTCGCGAATCAGAATCAAAGACTCACCGCCTTGTTGCCAGTGGAATCTTTGTCTGCCCAGTTTACTGCTTCGCATCGGTGAGCTAGAGGCGGTCCATTGATACCATCTTATGGCTCGCCAGTGTTTCACTGGTGCTGCCGATTCTTTTATGATGGTTTTTCATATTTGCTTCTCATCTAAATTTTAATATAATGTTTAGTAATTTTAATCCAATGCATTATGGCTGCCACTAACATCATGTTTGTAGAAAATGACTTTATCTAGGAACACAGGAAAAGGCAAGGCACCAGCCTCCTCAACCACTAAAGGAAAAGGCAAGGTCAAAGCCTCCGCAACACTCACCGACTCTAGGGAGGCCATCATCTTCTGCGTTCCCAACAAGAAACGATATTATACTATATGCAAGGGCCGATCAATAATGGTGGATAAAGGTTCTATTTGGTGAGACTACATGGGGACTTGCCCAACATCGCTGCTCAATTCACAAAGAGGCAATGGCATGCTTTCGCCAATCCTCTCCCAGACCATTACCCAAACCCGGTGCTGGAATTCTATGCCTCATACTAGGCTAGATAGGACATCATGATGCACAAAGGCAAAATCGATGAAGTTTCCTACCTACCATCAGTCATGGTATGTGGGGTGGAGATAGACATGGCTCCGACTACAATTAATTATTTGTTCTAGGAAGAAGAAATTGACATGGGCACAAAGTATATGGCCAAGATTGCAGATATGAAAAATCAGCTTAGCTAGATAGCCCCATCGTCGTAGTTGAAACTCCGTTGTAGGCCTCAATTGGTGGAAAAATTTCTCTCTATGATCTGATGTTCGAGGCCAAGTTATGGTTAGATTTTATCTATGGCAGCATCATTCCTTCTAAAAATGAGAAAGGGGTCAAAAGTGGATGAGGACCCGCATGAGTTCATAGATGAAGTTGTGAAGATCACCCATTTCATGGGGGTGAATGAAGTGGAGTGCGCGGATTTGTCCTCGTACCAGTTGAAAGGGGTTGCGCATAACTGTTTTCGCCAATGGAAGGATAGTAGGACCATCGAAGAAGGTCCTTTCACGTGGGAAGAGTTCCATGTTTCATTCCTAGATTGGTTCTTCCCTCGTGAGATGAGGGAGCTGAAGGTAGCTGAGTTCGTAAATCTAATGCAAGGGAGAATGACAGTGCAGGAGTATGACCTTGAGTTCACTCGCCTATCAAAGTATGCCCCGGAGTTAGTAGCCGATTAGATGGCGCGGGTGAGCAGGTTCGTTCATGGAGTAGAAGGCTATTTTGACAAGGATTATAGGACCGTTATGCTCCACCAGGACATGGATTTACCTCAAATAGTCTTGTATGCCCAGCAGATGGAGGCGACACATTTGAGAGAGTGGGAGGCCAATAGGTCCAGGACTGATGACCACAGATTCTCACAGCCGAGGTCAGGAGGTGGGCATCGACAACAGAACCACCAAAGATCCTCAGCCCCAGCATCTTCATCATTGAGTGTGCCATCCAGACCTAGGCACGATCAGAGGGGGCGACCATCAGGCTCTAGGGGTTAGAGCAGCAGACCCACAGAATCTAGTATCCTAGCTTGTCGCACATGTGGTCGAGCGAACACAGGCCAATGCTTAGCATGTACAGGTGCTTTTTTCGGGTGTGGGAAGCTCGAACACATGCTTAGATATTGCCCAGCAGCGAGACAGGATCATGATGGGCGCCGCGGCCCAACTTCTAGTTCCGCATCCCCACCCCTACGCTTATAACATCAGGGGGAATCTACTAGCATAGGTGGCGGTCAGCATCAGAACAGATTCGATGCCTTAGCATCCCGCTAGGAGCAGAAGGTCTTCCGGATGTAGTCACTGATATATTATAACTTTTCCCTCTTGATGTGTATGCTTTTCTAGATCCAGGGGCTACCTTGTCTTCTGTGACACCTTACGTGGCCAGTAGCTTTGGATTCAGTCCCGAAGTCTTGTCAGAACCCTTCTCAGTCTCTACTCCAGTAGGTGATTCATTTATATCTAGACGGGTGTATAGAGGTTTCTCGGTGTCAGTCCTTCAGAAAGTCACTTCAATGGATCTGATAGAGTTAGCCATGACCGATTTTGATGTTATCCTCAACATAGATTTGATATTTTCATGTTATGCCTCAGTTAATTGTCGAACTCGGCCAGTAGAGTTCATATTTCCAGGTGAGCCAGTCTTAGAATGGAAGGATAGTTCAGTTGTGCCTGTAGGTCGTTTCATTTCCTACCTTAAGGCTAGAAAGATGATCTGCAAAGGTTGTGTGTACCATCTAGTTAGGTTTAAGGATGCGATGTCCGAGACCCGGACTATCCAGTCTGTCCCAGTAGTACATGAGTATCCCGAAGTCTTCCCAGATGATTTACTGGGTGTCCCTCCCAATTGGGATATTGATTTTGGTATTGACCTTTTTCCCGACACGCAACCTATATCTATTCCTCCCTACATAATGGCTCCATCCTAACTAAAGTAGTTGAAGTAACAGCTGAAGGACCTTTTAGATAAGGGTTTCATTAGACCAAGAAAGTCCCTTTGGGGTGCACCAGTTCTCTTCGTCCGAAAGAAAGATGGTTCTTTTCAAATGTGCATTGATTATCGACAATTAAACAAAGTCACCATCAGAAACAGGTATCCTCTACCCAAGATTGATGATTTATTCGACCAGCATCAGGATGCCATATGTTTCTCAAAAATAGATCTCAGATCCAGGTATCACCAGCTCAGAGTCTGGGAGTGTGACACCTGAATACAGCCTTAAAGAGGCGATCTGGACATTATGAGTTTGTAGTTATGTATTTTGGACTAATGAATGCTCCTGTAACTTTTATGGACTCGATGAACAAGGCATTCAAGCCATACTTGGATATGTTTGTGATTTTGTTTATTGATGACATCCTGGTATACTCTTGGAGCGAGGAGGAGATGCCGCTCATTTGAGAGTAAAGCTGCAGATTCTCAAGGATCCCCAATTATATGCCAAATTCAGCAATCACGAAGCATTTTTGGGCCATGTAGCATCAAGCAATGGCATAAAGGTGGACTCTCAAAAATAGAACTAGTGAAGAATTGGCCTAGAACGGTGAATCCTTCGGATATTTGGAGCTTCTTTGGTTTATCTTGATATTATCGAAGATTTGTTGAAGGTTTCTCATCGATTTCAGCACCTTTGACTAAATTGACCCCGAAGAAGGTGAAATCACAATGTTCAGAGTCTTTTGAGAAGATCTTCCAAGAGTTGAAGACTCAAATTACTTCAGCATCGGTGTTAACTCTACCAGAGGGAACCGATGGGTTCGTGGTGTAATGTTATGCTTCAAGGATCGAAGTTGAGTGTGTATTAATGCAGCACGAAAAATTTATAGCTTATGCCTCCAGATAGCTAAAGGTTCATGAAAGGAATTACCCAACCCACAATCTTGAATTGGCCGCACTGGTATTCGCCTTGAAGATATGGCGACATTATTTTTATGGGGTTCACGTGGATCTATTTACGGATCATAAGAGCTTACAGTATGTGTTCACTCAGAAGGATCTCAATCTTCAACAAAGGAGGCCGTTGGAGTTACTCAAGGACTACGATATGAGTGTGCTTTACCATCCAAGGAAGGCCAATGTAGTAGTGGATGCACTTAGTAGACTCTCCATGGAGAGTCTGTTTCATGTGGATGAGGGGAAAAAGGAGCTGGTGAAGGATGTGCATCGACTCATAAGGTTGGGAGTTAGGTTGGTGGACTCGACCGATGGCAGTATTGTTGTTCAGAATGGATCGGAGCCATCCTTGGTGATTGATGTAAAAGCTAGACAATATGAGGACCCGATTTTGGTAAAGTTGAAGGAATCGGTTCAAAATCATAAGGTAGAGGTCTTCCCCAAAGAGGGAGATGGTGTGCTTCGGTAATAGGGTCACTTATGTGTTACAGATGTATTTGAGGAGTCGGATGTTGCACGAGGCTCATGGCTCCAAGTATTCTATCCATCCAGGTGCCACCAAGATGTACCATGACTTACGGGAAGTCTATTGGTGGAATGGCATGAAGAAGGACATCGCAGAATTTGTAGATAAGTGTCTAAATTATCAACAAGTAAGGGTTAAGCATCAAAGACCGAGAGGTGTGCTTTAGGATATCAGCATTGGAAGAAATTAATATGAACTTCTTCAGAGGTCTACCTGGTACTCGTCGACAATATGACTCCATTTGGGTTGTGATGGACAGGCTGACCAAGGCTGCTCATTTCCTACTGGTCAAAACCACGAATTCAATGGAGGATTATTCCAAACTATATATTCGGGAGCTAGTTCGATTGCATAGAGTGCTCTTTTCCATCATTTCAAATAAAGGTACTTAATTTACCTCTCTATTTTGGAAGTCATTTCAAAAAGAACTTGGTAATTAGGTTAAGCTCAGCACAACGTTTCACCCGCAAACGGATGGTCAAGCAGAACGGACAATCCAAACCCTTGAGGACATGTTGAGAGCATGCGTGATTGACTTCAAAGGTAGTTGGGATGATCATCTGCCTTTTATCGAGTTTGCCTACAATAACAACTATCATTCCAGTATCTAGATGGCACCGTTCGAGGCTCTCTATGGGTGGAGATGTGGGTCGCCCATTGGTTGGTTTGAGGTTGGCGAAGCGCCGATGATAGGACCAGATTCGGTTCATGAGGCTATGGGGAAGGTTCAGTTGATAAGGGATAGGTTGAAAACTGCGTAGAGTCGTCACATGTCCTATGCGGATGTGAGGAGAAGGGAACTCGAATTTGAAGTTGATAATTGGGTATTTCTGAAGGTGTCTCCAATGAAAGGAGTGATGACGTTTGAAAAGAAGGGGAAGCTTAGTCCCCGCTATGTCAGCCCGTACAGGATAGTGAGACGTGTTGGCAAGGTGGCCTATGAGTTGGAGTTTCCCTTAGAATTAGCTTTCATGCATCTAGTTTTCCATGTGTCACTCTTAAAAAAGTGTTTTGGTGATCTAGCTTTAGTTGTCCCAGTGGACAGTGTTGGTGTGATAGACAACCTCAATTATGAGGAGGTTCCGATAGAAATACTTGATGATTAGGTTCAAAGGCTAAGGAACAAAGAAGTAGCTTCAGTTAAAGTGTAATGGAGGAATCAGCATGTTGAGGGAGCTACGTGGGAAGCCGAAGCAGATATGATGGCTAGATACCCACATTTATTCTCTACCGGCTCAGTTCCAGCTCTAGGTATCAATTTTGCTCTCAAACTCTATTTAGTTTTCATGTTAAGTTCATGTGCACAAGTTTCTTTTATGTATATGGATGTATGTATGATTCATGAATTCAGCTCACCTTTGCAGTTTGAATCGGAGGTAGTCATTCCTTCAGTTTTCGGTTTGAATGATCAGTATTTGAATATGATAATTGCATTTCTCTTCTTTTATGTATGTTTTCCAACATTTTATGATGAAAGTTCCCAAGGGGGAAATATTGTTATACCCCGGAAGCCCAAAGATCAGACCTGGATGTTGAAATGGAGAAAAGTTAAAAAATTGGCATCAGGTCAGAGAACAGGTCGTGAGGTACCCCATTGGTGTAGCCCACGAGTCGTGAGGTGACTCATGGGGAGGCCCAGGAGATGAGTTTGGAAATTTGAGAAAATAGGACCCCACGGATGTGACGACGAGTCGCGGTCAGGCCCCACGACTCGTTAGGTCAGTCGTGGGGTGGGTGAGTAAGAAAAGACAAGGAAGAGGGGCAGTGTATTTGACGGGAGAATCCCACGAGTCGTATTGAGTTATGAATGATGACTTTTAAAGGGGTTAAGTTCATTTTAGGCCATTTACATTCATGCATGCAAGGTACAAGGTGAGAGTGGGTAATCAAGCCTAGTGTTCCTCAATTTCTCTTCAATTTCTTCTTGAGCTATCAAAGAAGTGTAAGAATCAGCTATCAACAAGTATGCAGGATTATGCATGGGTGATTCCTTTCACACCCATGCCTAATCCCTCTCTAAATCCTGAATGTTCTATGTCTAGACCATAGGGTTTTAACCCAATGCATGAATTTCCTAATTCTTTACATGGGTATTATTTAAATATGTTTCTACCATTGAATTATGAAGCATGGGCAAGTTTTATAACGTTTTCAATTAAAAATCAGATTTCTTGTTTTATGAATTCAAAGCCCATCGATGAAAAGTTCATGAAAGATGAGATTTGTGATGAATGTGTGATGATGATGAGATGTTATGATGAAAATCATGCTTTCAAGCTACCCATGTTTATAATCATGTTTTCGATGTGAATTGAGTATTTTCAAGCATGATAAATCTTTGGGAAATGCCCACATGTTCAAAGTATGATTTATGTTTTCCCGAATTGAGCTTACCACATAATTTTGGAGCGCAGACTCCCAATTATCTTTCAGCCTCTGGTATGGTTTGAGTTAAAGCTTCTCATATGCATTATTTCATATTTAAGATGTATTTAATTATTGAGCTTCGTCAATAAATGATGTTGAGCTTCATTGAATAACGACGTAGAGCATATGCATGTTTTGGAAGTAGTGTCTAGCATCGAGTAGGCTAAGGGTTGATCTCCCTGTTCCTCAAAACTACATGCCAACGTAGGTTTATACTATTATATATATATATTACTTTCGGACCACTCTTGTGAGCTATACCCTGCCCTATTGGGCCACGAGCTTGATATCGATATCATGGTATCGTCCCTGGCCCTGGCGAAGCTTTGGACGGCTCTAACCACTTGAGTGTGATAGTTGGGACCACGTAATCTCTATCGTGGTATGCCAGTTAAAAGACATGTCTCCCATTGTTCCTCATGATTTCAGATATGCATATTTATTACTCATGAGATTTTTATATCTATATATGTTCTAAAGCAGGTTTGACTAAATGTTCAGTTTTCTATAAATATCAGATGTCAGCTTTGAGTAAATCAATTCAGTTATTAAGTATGTTATGTTATGATGAGATCATGATTTCAGAAATAATGCATGCAAGCCCTACTCTCATATTTTTAATGTTTATGGTTACATTATGCATTCTCTTAAAATGATTTTACATACTTGAGCATTTTTACTTACCTTGCATACTCGGTACATTCCACGTACTGATTGCATACTCTATATTGTATGGTTTCATGAGACAGGATCCAGCTCTCAAGATCAGCCCCAGTAATAGTCAGTTCCGAGGTAGCATCATACGTTGTTGGTGAGTCCTCGTCTTCCGAGGACTAGACTATTTAGATTTTCTTATGTACTTTCTGTTTCAAATTCTTGAGTTAGTTTGGGTCTTGTCACATCAACTCGTCATGTTTAGAGGATTTTTAGGCATATGGTAATATTCAACTTCAGATTGTGTATTCTGATGTTATGTTTAATCTAGACTTCTGCGATGATTATGTTGTTGATTCTTCTATTTTATTGATCGAGTTAGATGTATTCTTATGCCATGGGTCGACTTAGGGGGTCTCGGGGCTCCTTGTCCCATGTTGCAATCGGGGCCTCCGTTCAGATGGTGACAGCTGGACCGGCGAATCGCGATCCAGATGCGCAAACCACCGTGCCCTGATACAAGAAACTAGAATGATGGGAACATGAGTGTTTGACCAACGGACCGCCGATTCAAAATTGTGTACCGCCGGTCAACCGTCAGTCCCTCACATATTACCTGAGCATTAGGTTCCCAAGCGACAATCCACCAGCGGAATGCCGAGCCCAGTTGCGAACCGTCATTCTATCACCGGTTGTCAAACATTGAACTAGGCATAAATTCAAGCACAAAAAGGCAAGGCGGCTAAGCGCCGACTCATATTAATGATTACCGGTGCACCGCCGGTCGAGGAACAAGTTTGGTTTCAGAATCTACATCAAAGATGGACCCACTTGATCCCAAATATNCATGGAATGAGTACTGTTTATGCCAAGTTCCCAGTAACCAAGTTTGGTTTCAGAATCTACATCAAAGATGGACCCACTTGATCCCAAATATCTACTTGAGCCACCCTAATATGAAAGATATTCCCTTAGATTTCTCTTTTTTCCCTTTTACTATTTTCCCACAAACCTTTTTGTCTTCCCAATATCCCACCTTTCCATATTCCCACAACTCCCTCTTTCCCACTTCCTATAAACGAATTAACTCACCATTACTATCCCACCTTCTCCCCAACTGACCATATTCTAACCTTCTCACCTATAAAACCCCTCACTCTCTTCACAAATTCTCACTACAC
Organism: Datura stramonium; assembly: GCA_018107945.1. Classification (NCBI taxonomy): domain Eukaryota; kingdom Viridiplantae; phylum Streptophyta; class Magnoliopsida; order Solanales; family Solanaceae; genus Datura; species Datura stramonium. The sequence goes on from JACEIK010004529.1 coordinate 95,393, forward strand.
TCACATTCTCCCTCTCCACTACACAAGTCTCAGAAGTGCCATTGTTAAGCATTATTAAGATACCACAAGTTAGTCTTTGCAAAGCACTCTCCAAAGTATGGTAATATATCTCTTATTCTTTGTATGTTTTCATCAATAGAACCTTGATTGCATATTAATATGCCTTTAGTATACATTTCCCTCCTTGTTAATGCCCTTCTATCCCATTAGTTTCATGATTGATGCTTTGTTGGTTGAAAGTGTGGGGAGATAGTAGTTTTTGGCCGAAAGGGGTATGGGAATATTTGTGATATTTGCGTGGCACTAAATGGGGGTGAAATCTGAGTAACCCAAATGGATCAAAAAGTTGTTGATAAATTGGGTGACACCATTTTTAAGGGTAAATCGTCATTTGAGTCCTTTCTCTTTGTAGAATTGATGCTTTAATATGATGTGAGTGGGTCTTTGAAATTTGGTGCCATTGAAATTCTTGGAATTGCTGCGGGAATGAGGATATTCAACTATTTGCCAGTAGGGTCTGGCGAAACACCGATGGAATGCCGATCCAATCTCTAGTTGGCTTCAGACCACTGCTTGGAACCCACGTTACATTGGCGGTTCACGGATCAAAATTAGAAACTCGCCGTTTTGTTTCCAGTGGAATCTTTGTTTGCCCAGTTTACTGCTTCGCATCAGGGAGCCAGCAGCGGTCCGCAGATACCATCTTGCGGCTCGCTAGTGTTTCTCCGGTGCTGCCACTTCTTTAATGATGGTTTTTCATCTTTGCTTCTCATCTCAATTTTTGTATAATGTTTAATTTTTTTAATCCAATGCATTATGGCTACCACTAACATCATGTTTGCAGAAAATGTCTTCATCTAGGAAAACAGGCACAGGCAAGGCACTAGCCTCCTCAACCACTAAAGGCAAAGGCAAGGCCAAAGTCTCCGCAACACCCACTGACTCTAGGGGAGCCATCATCTTCTGCGTGCCCTCTATGAAAGGGAACTATACTATATTCAAGGATCGGTCGGTAACAGTGGAGAAAAGGTTTAATTTGGCGAGACTGCATGGGGACTTGCCCAACATCACTGCTCAGTTCACAAAGAGGCAATGGCATGCTTTCGCCAATCCTTTCCCGGAGTATTACCCAAACCTGGTGCCGGAATTCTATGCCTCCTACCAGGATAAATATGACATCATGAAGCATAAAGGCAAAATCGATGAAGTCCCCTACATGCCATCAGTTATGGTACATGGAGTGGAGGTAGACATAACTCCGGCTGCAATCAATTATTTGTTTTGGGAAGAAAAAATTGACATGGGCACAGAGTATATGGATAGGATTATAGATATGAAAAATAAGTTCAGTTGGATAGCCCCCATCATCACAGTTGACACCCCATTGTGGGCCTCCATGGGTGGAAAAATTTCTCGCCATGATCTGAAGTTCGAGGCTATGTTGTGGTTGGATTTTATCTGTGGCCACATCATTCCTTCCAAAATTGAGAAACGGGTCAGCTTAGAGTTAGCAATTCTCATAGCTTTCATCATGTCTGGAGTCCCCATTAACATTGGGGAGATTATGGCCCAACAGATGAAGCAGAAGGCAGGATAGGCCAACACCTCCATGCCTTATGCGATCTTCAGTTCCCAGCTGTGTTTACAAGTGGGAGTGTTATTGTTCCGTGATGAGACCCCTGTCCCTGCCTTAGGAGTTATCGCCTTTGACATAAAAAGAGATGTTGAGGCACCCGCAATCAAGAGGAAGAGATTGCAAGCTTTTGGGTTGGCTGAGCGATCGTTATCCCATGGGTCGGAGCAGTCACCGCATGCCCCAGATTTGAATGTGTCCCACCAGGAAGCTACGGGCCAAAGTTCTAGTGACACACCTCTTAGGGGATCATGTACCCCTCCTACATCCTACCACCCGAGTGATCTCCACAAACTCGTGGAAATGACCAACTCTCATGAGAGCCAACTCCAAAAATTGGCTAGAAGTCTCCCTACAATTATTGATAAAACAGTCAAATGGGAGTTGAAATCAATGTATAAGAGCCTTAAAACATTATGCAAATGGGTGGATGCAATGGAGGGGACTGTCACTTTTCTTTGAACCAAGGTGCGAGAGTGGAAAATTCGAGCACCTATGGAAATTCTTAACATGAGCTATTTCGACGCCGTAATGGCTTCTCCTTCCACTATTCGAGGCCCAATTGATGATCTTCTTGAGGGATTGGGGGCCGACACCGAGGATCTGGGAGAGGTTGGTTTTGTCAGTTCCACAGGAGCGGGGGAAGCTGCAGATGATGAGGATGAGGAGTGACCTGCTCAAGGAGTCTCTTACCCCTTTATTTTGCATGCATACATTGGGACAATGTATGCTCTTAGCTGGGGGGGTGAGTGTTTGTTGGGGGGCCAGTGATGTTTTATTTTAAGATGAGTTGAAGTAGCCCTTGTTGGGATTTTGTGTTTTTGTAGATGAGTTGAAGTAGCCCTTGTCGGGCTTTTGTGTTTTTTTATTATTATCTGTGTGAAGAATTGTGATCCTTTGTCGGGCTTAATTTTTACTCTTGTTGATGTTTCCCTTGTCGGGCCTGTGATGTTCAACAGAAAAAAAAATGAATGACTTAGTTGAATTTTTTTGGAGGAATATTAGTGGCTAATGATGAGAATGGGGTCCTTGTCTTGATTTTTTTACTCCTTTAGGACCCAAGTCCTTTGTTTGTTCTCTGTGTAAAAAGTAGAATAGTAATCAATCTCTAAGGGTTTTCTTCATCCCACAGTTTTTTCCCCAGGAGCATTTCTTTGTTTTTTCCTTTCTTTTTATCATCGAACCAGGTTGGCACTTCTCGATGATAGATTGAGTGGTGACTTTATTAATGTAAAAGGCCATGTCATTTTTGAGTGTTTTATGGAGCTATTTTTAGAGGTACCACCAGAAAATTTTAGAACATTTTTGAAATGGAATTTTAAAATCGGGCATGAAAATGAGAAATAATGAGTAGGTGTTTGAAAGGGGAACATAGCACTCTTTGTCATACTTTGTAGATTCCTCATTTGACTTATGAATTTGCATGTTCTTATGTCTATCAAGATTTTGTGTGGATAATGACTTTTGTGGACTCTTTAGGTGTGATGTCTTGTGTGGTAAGGACTTTTGTAAATCTCATGCACAACTTTTTGTCTAGAACTTGCCCCAAGTGTGACTCGAGGTGAAATCCTAGATGTAGTTGTACATAGAACAGGATCTTAGGCCCTCTTTTGTAAAGTCACTTCACCCAAAATGACCTCCTTGAACATTAATCTTTGATAGCCAATGTTTGAGCCTTGGACCCTTTCTTTGAAAACACACTACAAGCCTAATGACCATTTTTTATCCTTCTCTTTTGCACCCATCCTCCCTAGTTTATAATGATGAAAGAATGAATATAATGTGGGCTTCAAGCTCATGAAATGGAGAGAAATAAGGAATTGAATGTGAAAGAGGCAAAAGCCTAAGTTTGGGGGTTTGCAAGAGAAGGGGAAAAATGAGAGCTTCAATGTGAGGTAGCACCAGAATTGTGATAAAATGAATGAATCGATGGGTTGAAATACCTCAAATAATCAATAGAGGAAGAATAGTAAAAAGGTGCTATCTCTTGCATAATAAGGCCAAATGTGAAATTCAAGGTATTATAAGGGTGGTTTGTCTTACACACATAATGAAGATAATGAACAAGGAGAAATAATGGGGAGTAATCTCAATAAGATAATAGGATGTTACAAGTGTTTATAAAGGCATTAGGGAGGCATTAGTCACTAAAGCTAATCATTTATCCTACCTTAGCCCTATCCTACATTATGACCCACAAGTCCTAAGTGATTTTAAGTGCAATTTCTCTCCATTAGAGGACTGTTACACGACGGGAAAACCTATGGGTCGAGTTGGGTGCATGCAGATTTCTTTTGGGAGAGTAAGTCCAGTCTTCTCTTTGTGCAATCCCTTGTGTGAATGCATTGATTTCATGATAAAAATAGATATTTTCTCTTCGATGAGTGGCATCATCCATTTTGAGGACACAATTGCATTAAAGGTTATTTTGTGCATAGGGCATGAGAAATGCAAGCTCCAAGGCAATCTTGAATGTGCAATGATCATGAATTGAGATGCTATGTGTACTTCATGGATAATTTATGCCCTCATTTTGCAAAAAGAAAGCTCTTGAGAATCATGCTTTTGAATGGAGGTGGCCTCTTGAAATGTTTCCATCTTTCTTGTTTTGGGGGAATTTGCTTCTCTTTTCCGGTGAGTTGGTGAGCATTTTTGGGTTGTTTGAAGTCAAGTGGTCATTAATTCATACATTTGTGTGATGTGGCATGTTGTTTACCTAATAATAACTGCATTACTTGAGGAAAATCAATGGTTCAAGTTTGGGGGTTTGATGAGTAGGTAATTTACCAACTCATTAGGCTCTTAAGCATCGGATTTAGTCTAGTTTTCAAAGTAATTTAGATGGATTTTATACCCCTTTTTGCCTTTTTGTGTGCAGAAATCTGATTTGGACAGAAGAGCAAGAAAGGGAGCAAAAAGAAGGGAGTCAGGTGAAAACCGGCGCCTTCACAAAAGAAGACTGGCCAAACGCCGACCAAAAGCTGATGAACACTGCCTCTGGAAATTATAGCAACCAGTGAACGTAAACTTCAACCAGCACTCGCCAGTCTAGTCACCAAATGGCACCTAAAATTGTTGGATTGAAGAGAAAATAATCGGCGGTGCGCGAGTGGAGACCGACGAAACACCGAAGGAATCACCCAAGAACACTGGAGCTCACTGAAGAAGAAATTAATTACTGACGGTTCGTGGAATGTAACCGAAGAACTGCCAGAACTCCCACAAGTGCCACAACGCTGATAAGGGATAAAAATATCCAGCATGAAAAAAGAGAGAGGTGGATACCCTACTTTGGGATATATTCTACAGAGAATTACTCTATACCAATGAGATCTTAACTTTTAGCTTTTAGAACATTCTCTTGATAGAAGAAGAAAGTAAGAATTCTATTGGTGGAAATTGTAAAGAATTGTCTTCATTCTCTTCTTCTTCTTCCTCCATAGTAAGATACTACCATTGATGAAGATTTTTTGCTGAATTTGATTTTGCTACTCCTATTATTGAATTCAATGAGTTTAATGTTAAATGTGCCTTTGAATTTCTTTACTATGAGTAACTAAATCATTAACTAGAGGTGTGTAGTGATGAATGCTTAAGTAGAGTGATATTGCTAGAGTCATCTCAATATTGTTTAATTAGTGTAAATCTGATATGTTCTCTCCAATCTATAATTGAATATCCATTGTTGTTGATTTGGGTCTAATTGTTCTTACTTGATTTTTACTTGAAAAAGAAGAATTAAGTATTGAGAGAGAATTTAGTTGTGGACATGGATGTGAGATTGTGAGATTGGGCTAGAAATAGCTAAAATTACATTCTCATTCTTAATTAATAGCTAATAGCTAGAAATTAGTGCATCTATTAATCAAAATCTGATTGGGTTAATTTAATTGCGACTAGTGGTTTGGAAGAACTCTAGCAAGAGGTATTAGGTGTCACGACCCGAGCATACACCCGGATAGTAGAAACGGGACAAGGAACCCCGAGAGGCTCCAAGTCAACCCATGGCATAATCATCACATACACTTAACATACGAATAAACAAACATCATTAACAAGCGGAAGAACTTATTAGAAACTTATATAAATCAAAACGATGACTTAATAACATTTAAATATAACGTTGATCCTGTCTAACAGGTCTTAAGGCCTTCTACTAAAACTGATGAGTTGCTGGGACAAGCCCCCAGCTAACTCCAAAATACTGAAAACTGAAACAAAATAAACCAAGAATTCTACTCACGTCCTCGGAGGATGAGGACTCACAACTGATAGCTGGGAGGATGGGGTAGCATATCTAACCACGCGGCGGAGCCTGGAGACCTGAATCTATATCATAAAATGATATAGCACAAGAGGCGTGCGATCAGTACTTGGAATGTACTGAGTATGCTGGAAGCGTAAGTAAACTAACTCATAATATTAGCAAGGAGGAAGAAACATAAAACATGTTAATAGCAACGTAATAGAAGTGAAGTACAACAATCTTACACGAGGTTCACAAATTCAATTAACATAACCACATTATATGGACATGCATTACTGTAGCAACTGATGTTGTGAAAAAAGTAATAATCAGGGATAATACAAAGTGTGATGTCGTGACTGATATCAAGAGGGTCCCTGACATCTAAGGGGAGTCCCTGACGGTCGAAGGTAGCGTCCCTAACTATCAAAGGGAAACATTCTCAACTAAAGAGAATCCCTGACTGTCATAGGGAGAAAGAAAGCTCTGATATAAAGAGTCACTGGATAAAAGAGGATCCCAAATAACATGGGGAAAATAAAATGCTCAACTGACTAGGGATGTGAGTCCCGACTGATTACAATGAAGACATTCTCCACTAACTTCTCGGTAAGACATACTCCACTAATGTCTAGGTAAGACATTCTCCACTACCATCTATGTAAGACATTCTCCACTATCGTCTAGGTAAGACATTCTCCACTAATGTCTCCGTAACACATACTCCACGAACGTCTAGGTAAGACATTCACCACTATCGTCTATGTAATACATTCTCCATTATTGTCTATGTAAGACATTCTTCACTAACGTCTATTAATTCTATCTCTCAAATAAGCATGGATTCACAACTTGACATGTTAATAACAAGCTCAATCATCATGATTCACATCATTACAAAACTAACTTCCTCATTAGCTTTAACATCACATTATTAGCATGCTATAATTTCGTACTAGCATTATACTATCATGGCATCTAGATTCCGTATTCACCTCATTCAATAGGAAATATAAGATCAAACATGATTTATAGAACTTCACTCATAATTTAGCAAGGATGCAAACTTCATGTAATTAGGTCACAGCCATTTCATCCACTTGTCACAATCACTCCATCTATGAACTCTCTAGCCACGAGCGTTTTAGATTCTAGGATTTTAAAAAATCAATTTTAATAAGGAAAACAATATAGAATCCTCCCAAGCTTCATAGTTCTTCAATGGAGATGCAATCTATTCATACCCAATCGAATTAATCTAAAACATGGTGATGGCACATACTTTACTTCAATTACTCAAGCCCACAACTCTTACTCAATTTAGCATGGTCATCTACGTCATAATCACATCATTAGGGTTAATTAAGCAACATTCCCACACTTTAATCATGGTCAAGAATTTCTACAATAATCAAGGAAAGCATAACCAATTCGCATTCATTACTCAAGTTGACTTAGGAAGAACATGCTACACACATATATACTCAGCCCATATTTCCACCATTTCATCATTCTCATATGAGAATATGCAAATTAATCGAACAATAAGAAACAACCATTCATTACTCAAGCCAATTTACGATCATCATGTTACCCTCATGCATTCCTAACATATAATCCACATCCCAAAAAACCTATCACATCAACATTTGAAATGAATTCCATAAGTGCAGTAAATATTAGCATTTAAGTAAAGGATGAGGAAGAAATTACCCACTAATCAAAAACCTAGATCATGATATTCTAAATCATTAAAATCAGGTTCTTATCAAAAACATTTTGGGGCACAAGGATGAAAAGATATCCTTGTTGAAGTCCCACATACCTGGTAGACGAAAACCCCGCTTGATTATCTTCCTTGAAGCTTGAAGAACACCTTGGGAATTTCATAAAATCTTTGAAGAAGAGAGGAGGTAGAAGGAGATTGAGAGAATGAGGGTTTAGTATTAGGGAAACCTTTAAAAATGTCCCCAAACAATCCCAAAATGACATCACTTTAAATTAGGGAGCATGAGATTTTACCAACCTACCCTTGAGAAAATCTGAAAAATTGCCCGAATGGATGCCACGACTCACCTGACGGGTCGTTGTGACACCCGATGACTCGTTAGGTGCACTCAACAAGTCTACTGAAATTCTCAACCTCCATGCCACGACCAACGGACGACTCGTCATGTCCTTCTGTCAAGTTCACTGGAAATATCTTTAGAACCCAAGCTTCTCCCTCCTAACGACTAACTAGAGGAGTCGTTGCCACTCCTAATGACTCGTCAGGTCATCCGTCGCCACTGCCTCTTAACCTCCACCCCACGGCTACAAACGAAGACTCGTGCTATCCCACCACGAGTCGTTAAGTTTCCCGTCCTGAGATATTTTTGCTAGTTTTTCTGCACTTTTCCAATTATACTTCCTGAGTCTATTCTTAGTCCCTTCTGGGGTATTACAATATCTCCCCCTTGGGAACATTTGTCCTCGAATGTTAGCTGAACATATTGAAAAGATAGAGACGAAGCCGATACCCATATATCAATCAATCACAGCTAAATATCAACAAAGCATCTGACTCTGAACCAACCTCTCACACCAAACCTAGAAATTCACATATAACATGCACACCATGACTCAAGGAAGACCGAATAACCTGATAACTACATAATATTTAACAAACACTTAAAGAAAGTTCTTTCCCCTTTTTATCTCTCATAGAACTGACACGAACTAGACCTTCATTCTCGAATCGCCTTCCGATACTAAGCCAGAATTCACAATATCTAATCTAAGTGAGAGCAAGGAATTTATGAGCATGAGTTATCTCGACATCTAAAACTGAGCACATACATGAGATAATCTGAATATATCGAGTCAACAAAAACTTCTAAATATTGAATTCCATCCAAACACATAAGAAAACATGGATCAAAACACATAACTGATTCATAACATAAAAACAAGCAATAAGGGAATCATAGAGCATAACTGGCTTTACTGACTGAAACGGTTACCTATAACCCCGTAAATCTACACATAGGTATAGACATAACTCTAACCAAGGTACCAGGAAGGTTATCTTAACTTAGTATAGATCGAGATACAGCAACTGCTAAGGCTGAAATCCCTTTATGAACACTCTCAAGGTATGACTTCACATACTCACTACCTCCCCCTTAGCTTAAAGTGATCATTCTAAGGCTCCCGAATCCTTCTTCAAGTCATGCTACGATACTAATCCTTAACTCCTCTTTCACTTCTAACCTTCACCACAAGACCTATATACAACTATTTCAATCATACACCAATAATCTTTTCCCCCATTCACAACTGAACTTCTCATTCAACATAGAGGTTGGCATCACATAAAGAATAACACAAGTTTTGCAACATACCTGTGGCCACTATTGGCACCTTTCCCTTATCTTGATGGGCTGCTACTGCATAAGAGTGGTTTTGATGTTGTCCGCCTCCTGGCTCAGAGGATGCCCCCTACTAAAACGAGAGGGCTATTAGAGCTACTGAAGAGGTGGCCGAAAATCTACCCTAACCTCTCTTAGACGCTGCACAATCCCGATTCTTATGGCCCACCTTGCTGCACTAGAAACAAACATTTGAGTCGTCCATACATATTCCCAAATGGTGCTTTCCACAACTCATACACAATGGGTACGTAATCTCCTTGACTCTGGGCTGATACGAAGAACTGGCTGCCGAAGGTACTGGGGCTGATGATTTCTGCTAGTAGTGTGAGCAATATCCAGTACTCGAACTCTGCTGGGAGAAATCTAGGTCTCCAATCCTAGCCCGCTTAGCCTCTCTCCCCTTTTCTTTCACCTGCTCTGCTTCCATTTGTTGAGAAAATATCACCAAGAGTGGAAAGTCTATGTCCCTGTGCAACATGGCAGTCCTGCATTCCTTGACCAAGGAGTCTGACACTCCATTCACAAACCAACTTACTCGGGCCTTCTGGTCAGCTAGCATCTCCGGTGCATACTTAGATAACCGAGTGAACTCCAACGCATACTCCTGGACAGTAATGTCATTTTGCTTCAAGTTAATGAACTCTTCCGCCTTTGTCTCCCTCAACTCCTGATGGAAAAATCTATCCAAGAATGCGGCCATAAATTCATCCCAACCTATGGGACCTGCTCCAACTCCCCGACTATCTCTCCACTGACAGTACCATATGTAAGCAACTCCTTTTAACTGGTAGGAGGCTAAGTCTGCACTCTCATTCCCTATCACTCCCATAATGCGAGTAATCTTTTGAATCTCCTCCAAAAATTCATATGGGTCCTCATCCACCTTTGACCCCAAGAATTTGGGTGGTTTCATACGAAGAAAATCCCTTATCCTTGTTGCCGCCTCATTTCCATTCTGAGGGGCACGAGCCACACTTGTTGATTAATCTGAGCGGTCAGGGCCTGCGTCAATATTTGAAAGGCTGTCCGAAACTCAGCGTGTGTAAAATGATCATCGATTAAGCCTACCTAGGCTGGTGGTACCTGTTGATGTCTGTTTGCGCGTCCTCTTCAATTTTCTTGTCGGGGCGGCATTATCTGCGAGCAGGTAAAGCACGAGTCAGGGGAATAAATACGTAGAGTTTCATACCCTACGCACGATGAGAATCATGAAGAGAAGGGAAAATTCCTAAAACGTCTGATAGCCTCTCCGTCATAAGTGTGGTGCGCTTCACACCCATGAAGAAGACTCTACATAACGCGGCTTTCAGATACCCTAGGACACTCTGAAACTATTGCTCTGATACCAAGTTTTCACAACCCGAGAGTACACCCGGACCATAAACACCGGACAAGGAACCCCGAGAGGCTCCAATTCAACCCATGGCATATTCATCGCATACACTTAACATACGAATCAACAAACATCATGAACAAGCGGAAGAACTGACTAGAAACTGATATAAATCAAAACAACGACTTAATAACATTTAAATAAAATGTTGATCCTGTCTAACAAGTCTGAAGGCCTTCTACTAAAACTGATGAGTTTCTGGGACAAGCCCTAAACTAACTCCAAAAGATTGAAAACTAAAACAAAATAAAACAAGAAATCTACTCACGTCCTTGGAGGATGAGGACTCACAACTGGCAGCTAGGAGAATGGGGTAGCATATCTAACCACGCAGCGGAGCCTGGAGACCTGAAATCTATATTACAAAATGATATAGCACAAGAGGCGTGCGGTCAATACTTGGAATGTACTGAGTATGCAGTAAGCGTAAGTAAACTAACTCATAATATTAGCAAGGAGGAAGTAACATAAAACATGTTAATAGCAACGTAGTAGAAGTGAAGTACAACAATCTTGCACGAGGTACACAAATTCAATTAACATAACCACATTATATAGACATGCATTACTGTAGCAACCGCTGTTGTGAAAAAAGTAATAATCAGGGATAATACAAAGTGTGATTTCATGATTGATATCAAGAGGGTCCCTGACGTCTAAGGGGGAGTCCTTGACGGTCGAAGGGAGTGTCCCTAACTATCAAAGGGAAACATTCTCAACTAAAGAGAATCCCTGACTGTCGTAGGGGGAAAGAAAGCTCTGATATAAAGAGTCAATGACTAAATGAATATTCCAAATAATACGGGGAAAATAAAATGCTAAACTGACTAGGGATGTGAGTCCCGACTGATTACAAGAAGAAACATTCTCCACTATCGTCTAGGTAAGACATTCTCCATTAACGTCTCAGTAGTACATACTCCACTAACGTCTACGTAAGACATTCTCCACTATCTTCTATGTAAGACATTCTCCATTAACGGCTCGATAATACATACTCCACTAACATCTAGGTAAGACATTCTCCACTATCGTCTATGTAAGACATTCTCCACTATTGTCTATGTAATACATACTCCACTAACGTCTATTAATGCTATCTCTCAAATAAGCATGGATTCACAACTTGCATGTTAATAACAAGCTCAATCATTGATCTCAAGCAAAATAGCATGCTCGAGTGACGCTTTATAAGTTAAATTAGTCTTGTTTATCTAAGTTATGTTATACATTTTCATGTGATTTTATATAAATGTGAAGATATGTGCTAACCAACATGATTAGTCTGTGTTTTGTAGGTTTCAATGATTGTGAGGAACTAATTTATAAGTTGGTGAAGTAAAAGAATGGAGTCGGGAACAATGGGTGAAAGTCGGTAAGGAGTAGGTCATGGCAAGGCTGGCTGCGTCAGGCAGCTTGCCACGCTGTGCGTGTGCCGCGCCTAGCGCCGTGCCACGCCTAGGCCAAGCATGCAAGCAGATGCGGCGGGCAGGCAGTGCTCCAGCGCACCAGCAACGTGCCACGTCGTGCCAGCTCCGTGCCAGAGGAGTGTCAACGCGCTGCCCAAGAAGCGTGACGCGCTGCCAATGCGGCATGAAGGCTGCCTAGGGTTGATTTTTGGTGATTTCCAGAGAGCCTCCGCTTTACCTCCGTGTCACGGAGGCAGTGCTCCGCGATACACTCCGTGACACGGAGCCGTTCCATGACAAGCTAAATTGTGCACGTTTTCCATTTATTATAAAT